>JAKVIS010000580.1:0-63186 GCA_033119425.1 Bufotes viridis | reverse complement strand
TGTAATGGCTGCTTTAATCAGGGACCTGGGTGCTGACACCAGATTACAGTGTTTATAATTTACAGCTAATCCTTTGTGGAAAACACAACCAGTTGAAATCAAAGGGCTGATTAGCAGGCCCGCCGTGTCCGTTTTGTTCCAATGGAAGCATCAAGTTTTGCCCTGTCGGATTATTTTAGCTAAGCAATTCATTGTCGTGTGTAATGAGAAATAGTTCACTTGTGTGGAAGTGTGAAAGAGATATACAGGTCTGTGCAAGCTGCCACATATTTGAAACTGGGGATTAGTGGCACGGCTATGAATGCTTTACGAGATGTAGCAGATTTACGCTTAATACTGTATTAGCACATTACAATTACAGATGGGCAAACTGATTCAGAATCAGGATTAGTGCAAAGTTTGCTGATTTGCACAATCCAACCTAATCTGCTGGCCGAATAAAGGTAATTATCAGTACTAAATTTCTACTTTAATTCATAAATGCGCTGAGTTATATTAAAGGTAACAAACAGGGGGCATAGACATGGACAAATTAATAAGAATGAATTATGCCAGGTTTACACTCAGTTTGTTCTGGATGTGTTAATACTGTGATTTTTTTTTACCGCAGACACTAATGGGCTGATTTATTATTACCATCTTTAATTTAGATGGTTTAAAGGGCATCTGTCGGCAGATTTGTACCTATGGAACTGGCTGACCTCTTACATGTGCGCTTGGCAGCTGAAGGCATCTGTGTTGGTCCCATGTTCATATGTACCCACATTACTGAGAAACGTGAGGTTTTAATACATGCAAATGAGCCTCTAGGAGCAATGAGGATCTTACCGTTGCTCCTAGAGACTCATGTGCAAATATTAAAACTTAATTTTTCTCAGCAATGTGGGCACCTATGACCATTGGACCAACACAGATGCCTTCAGCTGACAAGCGCACATGTAACAGGTCAACCAGTTTCATAGGTAGAAATCTGCTGACAGATAGCCTTTAGAGGGGTTTTCTGGGTTCAGGATATTGATGACCTGTCCTCAGGATCCTTAAGATGGACTCTTAGCATCCCCAACGATTTCCAATATGAAGGGGCTGTGGCACTAAACTTCACGTGCTGCAGCTGCTTCATTATTTACATTGGGTCGTCTGCCACCATCTACTTAGTAGCAGCAATTCAGGAGATTGCAGCTTCGTCCCATTCAAGTGAACAGGACGAAGCAACAATACCATGCACTGATGCTGCTAAGTAGATGGAGTGCTAATAGATAGCCCCATGTGACAAATGAAGAGGCCACAGCACTGGCAGGACTGCCACGGCACCTTAAAACAGCAGATTGGCAGGGGTACCAAGAGTTGGAGACCTGCTGATCTGACATTGATAGCTTAAACTGAGGAAAGACAATTAATATCCTAAACCGGAAAAATAGATTTGGCACATCTTGCTAGACACAATTCCTTATGCCAATTTATGGTTGGCTTACTTTTCGCTAATATTTATCTGCAAAATGTTACCAATTTTTGGTGCATTTTACAGCTCCTCCAAGCTGCAACTCCTTTCTAGACAATTTTCAAAATTGTCTAGTGAGGTGCAAAAAATGTCTAACCAACATAATAAATATGATGCAAACCGAGCCTGAATTATGGTTTACTTTGCTTATTAATATCCCAGTGCGCAATTCAATTACATCAGAAAACTGGCAAAGTTTATAAATACGTACAAATGTTAATGTGACCTGAGAATCAATGCCCTTGTAATGTAATCTATCTATCTATCTATCTATCTATCTATCCATTTTTTTAAATAATCTGTGGGACATATGCAGCAAACCACTGAGGAGCCGGTGCAGAGGATGGAAGTGGCAGTGACCCTGATGAGATGTTGTTTCACAGTGTACTCCTTCAGGCTGTTGCTACATGGGGTTCAGTGCAGTAAAAAGGTGGTGTCAAAGGATCGGACAGGCATAGAAGAACAACATATGTTTTTCTTTACTGAGGGCAAAGGATGAGTTACAGTACAACCAGCCATGTCGCCTGTACAAGGTGTAGTGTCTCTATTCCCAGATGATGAGGTATGGTGGTAGGAAAGATGGCAAACAATAGAGCAGGGGCGTTGCTAGGGTGTCAAAAGATCCGGGGCCCAAGCCCCAATGAATATGGTCCACTTCTTTAAGTGCCCCCACCACCACCACATTTTGCTGTACTTGCTATACAGCAGCACATACCTGTTACGTCCAGGGCCTCCCAGGTGATGTCTCCTCTGATGTAGATCTTCTCTGTCATCATCTCCATTTGTTCCATACAATTTCTCTCAGCCGCCTCGTCTCTGCAGAGTGTGACAGAGCTTCCTCACATTTCTATCATCATTTCCCATCCTGGAGTCCCCACAGTGTTATCCTGCTGCTCGCTGTGCACCCCAATACCCCCAAATACTATCCTGAATTAAAATTAGTGCCCCCATTAGTAATACTGCCCCCTACAGTGCCCCCAACCATGATAACGCCCCCCAAGAGTTCCTCCATTAGTAGAAGAGCCCCCAGTAATAATACTTCCCTCACAGAGCCCCCAATAGAAATAAGGCCCCCTATTGTTCCCCCAGAGGTAATAAAGCTATCTACAGACCCCTCAGTAGTAATAAGGCCCCCCATAGTGCTCTTAGTAGAAATATAGAAATAAGGTGGATCTATAAGTAACTCCTATACAGCCCCCAGTAGTAATAAGAACGCCCCTGTCCCCTGGATTTGCTGTGCCACCCTGTAGTACAGTCCCATGTAAATACCATTCCTCTGTCTACAGCCCCCTCCAAAATACAGTCCCATGTAAATAACATTACCTCCTCCCCAGCTGCTTTCAACATACAGTCCAAAGTAAATAATAACACCCCCTCCCCAGCCGCCTTCAACATGTAATCCCATGTAAACATCACCCCCTCAACATTCAGTCCCATGTAAATAACATAATTCCCCCCACCAGCCACTGTCAACATTCAGTCCCATGTAAATAACTTCGCCCTCTCAACATTCAGTCCCATGTAAATAACATCACACCCTCCCACAGCCGCCATCAACATACAGTCTCATGTTAATAACCTTACTGCCTCCCCCAGTCCCCTCCGACATACAGTCCCATGTAAATATCACTCTCTCCCACAGCCGCCTCCAACATATAGTCCCATGTAAATAACATCACCCTGCCCCAGTGCCCTCCAAAATTCAGTCCCATGTAAATAACATCACTCCCTCCCACAGCCGCCATCAACATATATTCCCATGTAAATAACACCACTCCCTTCTACAGCCACTATCAACATACAGTCCCATGTAAATAACATGACCCCCTCCCTAGCCACCTCCAACACACAGTTCCATGTAAATAACATCCCTCCCTTCAGCCCTAACATACAGTTCCAGTTAAATAACCACAGCTCCCAGCATTGCTCTGCCTCTCCCTTCACTTACCTCTCCTCATGTACAGACATCACCACAGCTTCTTCCCCAGGACTTCTCTTCTTCACTGCCGTCCTCCCCTGAACTGGTCACATGATGGTGACATCATCGCAGGTCCTTCTCAACCACTGCCTGTTTTACTGGTCACATTAACTGTGATGTCATTACAGGTCCTTCAGTTCTTCCAGTGCATTAGATTCAATTGTATTGCTGTCCTCGGCAATACACTTGCATCTAGCTGGCAGGCAAGACATTTGAAATCTGGGACAAAATATCAGGGGCCCAGGCCCTGAATGTTTTAGCCTAGCAACGCCCCTGCTCTCTCTCCCGATTTCCCATAGCTACGGCTATAAACTGACACCTGTGACTGTAGGTGTCCACTTGACAAATACAGGCTTTTGGGTTTGCCTGCCCTGTGTTATCATGATGGGTGTCTTAATATGTTCTCCCTCACCTGCAGCAGGATGTGTGAAGCTTTAGTTGCTGGTCACCTTTGCTGACTGTAGCACCATAGCTCTGAAAAATATCCACGCATCTTCAGTCTCCCTGGAGCAGTGTTCCTCACAGTTGAGCTGATTCTGTGGCCCTAAGACCATTGGAGTGGGAGTGGATATATGCGCTCCCTTACTAGCTTAGCTAGCTCTTTCTAGAACTCCCCATCGTGGCAGGAAGTAGGACCAGCCCACTCATACCAAGAGGGGAAGCATTGTATGGTAAGTTCCATTTCTATTGCCAACCATACCTTATTATTGCTGACATACATAACATTACAATATAAGATATAAATAACATTACAGTCCATAGGACACGTGCAAATACCCCCAGGTCTGAGGTACTGCACATATATGTGCTGATTCATTGTCTGAGATTGGAAGAATGATCAGCTTGGTTTTTCCTCCAGAAACAGTGCCACATCTGTCCATGGGCTGTGCCAGGTACTGCAGATCAGCCCTATTCACAGCTCAGGAGCTATAATAGCAGACACATTTGAAGGACAAATATGACACTGTTTCTGGGGGAAAAAAGCTGTCCAATATTTCTAATCCCAGACAAACCTTTTAATATGTAACCTTAAGAAAATGAAGATTAGTTTACATGCTGTATATAAAAGATTGAGTCTGATGGATTGTTTACATTTTTGACTGAGGGTGCTTTCACACTTGCGTTTTTACTTTCCGTCCTAGAGTTCCGTCCTCGGGGCTCTAGGACGGAAAGATACTGATCAGGATTATCCCAATGCATTCTGAATGGAGAGAAATTTGTTCAGGATGCAGCAGGATGTCTTCAGTTCAGTCTTTTTGACTTTTCAGGACGGAGATAAAACCGCAGCATGCTGCGGTTTTATCTCCGTCCTGAAAAGCCTGAACACATGACTGAACGCCTGATCAGGCCTTAAGTCCCATTGACTTAGGCCCCTTTCACATTAGCGTTTTTGCTTTCCGTCCTAGAGTTCTGTCCTCGGGGCTCTAGGACGGAAAGATACTGATCAGGATTATCCTAATACATCCTGAATGGAGAGAAATCCGTTCAGGATGCATCAGGATGTCTTCCGTTCAGTATGTGAACGTTTTTT
The DNA here is from genome assembly GCA_033119425.1 of Bufotes viridis. NCBI lineage: Eukaryota > Metazoa > Chordata > Amphibia > Anura > Bufonidae > Bufotes > Bufotes viridis. The sequence continues at coordinate 58,179 of JAKVIS010000580.1, read as the reverse complement.
GGACCAGTCTTCTAATGCTTTCAGGCAACTTGCGTTCTGACGGATCCGGGACGGAAGTGCCCGCCGGATCCTCAGAACGCAAGTGTGAAAGAGGCCTTACATTGGGGCCAGATCCGGCATTAAAAAAAGACTGAGGGACGGATCTGTCCTTCAGGTGTGCGCATGCGCAGACCTTTAAAACAGTGAAAAAAATACAAGACGGATACGTCTCTCCGCATGGCAAACGGAGAGACGGATCTGCACTTGCAATGCATTTGTAGACGGATCCGCGATCCGAAATCATTTTCATTTCTGCACCGCATGGTGCTAGGTTTAGTATGTGGAGCTACATTTGGCCTTCATCTAAATGTAGTTAGTGTGGACAGAAAGCAGGATTTAAACTTCCCCATATGATGCAACACTTCGCCCCCTAGTGGTAGTAACTATGAGTATATTAAGAGTAAAATAAAAAAAATTACAAGTGAACCATTAAGATGAGATCTTAACAGAGGTACTGGGGAGTCTTATTCTTATCCCTTAACATAATGTAAAAACACTGCCCCATCATGGGAATTATATAGTGACATGATGTCAAAGATCTGCTCCCATTTTTTAATTTGCACTGAAAAAATTAAATCTAAACTTCTCAACTCCATATTGGGGCCTCCACTGTACCTCCGTATGCCTCTGATTTTGCAGACATATACAGTGTTTTTATGGTCAAGTTGCATATGGATCTGAAACAAATTGTGGCAAGCTTCAGGCTTTTTTCTCTACAACCTTTGCAATATACGCCTGACAGTATTACACAGCCTCATGCACATGGTTTATGGTGTTTTTACTTAGGCATCATGCACACAACCATCAGCATTTTGCGGTCTGTAAACCGCGGATCCGCAAAATACGGAAGTGGTCCGTGTGCCATCCGCATTTTTGCAGACCCATTGATTTTAATGGGTTTGAAGTCCGCAGACGAGTATAGGACATGTTCTCTCTCTTGTGGAACAGATATACAGATGTAGAAATCACAAGGAAGGCATCTTTGTTGCCCCACACAGTAGTTATTCCCCCTTAATGCGCCCTTCACAGTAGAATGCTCCCTTAGTGCCCCCACACAGTAGGATTCTTCCTTAGTGCCCGTTCACGATAGGGATGTCCCTCTAATGCCCCCACATATTAGAATGTCCCTGTAGTGCCCCTACACTGTAGTTATGCACCCTTTTGTGCACTATACAGTAGCTTTTCCACCTTTGTGCCCCCTCACCGCAAAATGCTCCCTTACAGAAGTGCTGCCCCTTGCAGTACTTCTGCTCCTGTAATAAGGGCTCATGAACACGGCTGTAAGCATTTTGTGGTCTGCAAATCGCAGATCAGCAAAACACGGATACTAACTGAGTGCATGACGGCATTTTTTTTTTACTCCTGCAGAAATGTCCTTTCCTTGTCTACATAACGGAAGAATAGGACATGTTCTATTTTGTTGCAGGGCTGCGAAACGGACTTGCGGATATGGACAGCACATAGGTGTTCTGCCCATATCTTTTGCGGCCCCGTTGAGATAAATGGATCCGCATCTGATCTGCAAAAAACGCGGATTTGATATGGACTAAAACTACGGTTGTGTGCATGAGCCCTAAGTCATAATGGCCATTCCTCATGGCTCCTGTACTGGAGGACCTTCTTTTCTTTTTGTCGGTTGGCAGAAGCTCATCAAGCTCCTGCATCTTCCAGGATGCATTGCAATTAGCTCTTGTTAACCCCTTCCTCCCCTGCCTATAGAATATTCCATTATGTATAGCTCCAAAGATACAGGTAGCATGTAATGCCCCCACGTTCTCCTCTGCTGTCTAGAGATATAGCTATATATTTGGATGAATGAAGGAAAGGTGTCTGGACCACTTCCCTGCTTCTCTAAGAGATCACTACACCAGCGGTGGTGGGAGAAAGGTAGCAGGGCAGCTAATGAGCATATCAGTCCACCTCTGAATGCAGGAGATGGTGGACCAGAAGGATAAACAGCAGGGGGCGCTACCGGGAAAAATGTAATGTACATAACAAAGCATTTTATTGCATGTATATTGCAATAATATGTCATTTGAATTGGCCTATTCATTGCCTACTAATGCTTATTTGGGATAACCCCTTTAAAATAATTTAATTCAGTTGGACAACCCCGTTAAGAACTGCAAGTTACTCCTCTGTTGTGAAATTATATAATTATAAGACACAATTTGCTTTACATGTATGTCACCTATCATCAGGAATGCCTTGAATACATGCCATCATCAATGTATACTGACTTGTATGCTTTATATTGAAACTTTCTCAAAAAACATACTAGCATCAAAGCTGGTAGAATATCTATGAACATAGGAATATTGTATGTGTTCAGAACTCACCATTTATAATTGTTCTTCTGCATATCTCCCATAATACCAATCCATATGCCCACACATCTGTCTGTTTGTAAGATTCAAATGAATCTGTGCGGATGGTTTCATCCAGGACTTCTGGTGCCATGTATCGTTTGGTGCCAACTCTTGGATTGTTACCAATGTCAAGGTAGTCACCATTCTGAGAATGCACCACTGCAAGGCCTAAAAAAAACAAGAGGTGGCACTTTCATTTTATTACATTGCATTAACTTATTTTGCAAAAAAAAGGTAAGGTATAATCTGTATAAATAAGGCAGGAAGGGTTTATTTACATGGTGTGTATATATATATATCTAGTATAGAAGAATGGCGGCACTGACAAAAAATGGTTGGGAAGGTTGGGTGCACGTTCACCGGGGAATTTAGCCTCGTTCACATTTCTGTGTTCATTTGACGTCCGTGCTTGAAAAAAAAAATTCAGTCCGTGTTTCAGCCGTGAAGGATCCGTGTGTCTGTTTTTTGCTCTCCGTGTGTCTTCCATATTCCACAAACACTGCTCAGCTGAAAATGAAAAGGGTTTTCCAAGATGTTTTTTTTTACTGATGACCTATCCTCTGGATAGGTCATCAGTATCTGATCGGTGGGGACCGACATCTGGGAACCCTGCCGATCAGCTGTTTGAGAAGGCTTTGTCACAGCGCCGTACATTGTATAGTGGCTGTGCTTGTTATTGCAGCTCAGCCCCATTGCCTTTTCTAGGCCAGTAAAAACATGTGGTTGATGAACGTGTCGTCACTGCCCTAGGAAAAGCAGAGAAAAGGCCAATCAGATACTGATGACCTATCCAGAGGATAGGTCATCATTAGTAAAAAAAAAAAAAATCCCTTTAATATCCAGAGCATCTCCTATCAGTCTTCAGTAAAAAACAGACCAAACATGGATGCCATCACGGACCAAAGTAGTGCATGTTTCCGTGATCCTTTCACTGAAACACAGTCAGTAAAAAAAATACTGATGTGTGAACAAACACATTAAAATTAAGTGGTGCATGTGCTGTCCACATTTCACATCAGTGAAAAATGGAAATTTGAACGAGGCTTTAAATGGTAAATCAAGTGATTGCTGGGTTAGTAAGGCTTATTGCACACGACCGTATGGTTTTGCGATCCGTTTTTTACGGATAAGTTGTTCCGTTTTTGTAATTCGTTGTGTTTCCGTTGTGTTTCAGTTTCGGTTCAGTTTTTCCGTATGGCATATACAGTATACAGTAATTACATAGAAAAAAAAATTGGGCTGGGCTTAAACTTTCAATAGATGGTTTCGGACCCATTAACTTGAATGGAGCCACGGATCGTGATTTGCTGGCAATCATAGGACATGTTCTATCTTTGCACGGAATGGAAAAACTGAATTACGGAAACGGAATGCACACGTAAACACTTCTGGGTTTTTTTTGCGGACCCATTGAAATGAATGGTTCCGTATACACACCGTATATGGAACACAAAAAAACGGCCCGTACACTCGCAAAAAAAACGTTTGTGTGCAAGAGGCCTAACGGTTAGAGCTTTTGAGTCTTAGCAAACCCAAATCAGCTCTATTAGGTGGGTAGACAGGAGGTCAAATAGGCAGCTTCTTGCAAACTCACTGGGGGAGATTTATCAAAACTGACTAGCTTACTTGTCTATAGCAACCAATAAGGTTCAACCTTTCATTTTTCTTTTAGAAAATGAAAGGTGGAATCTGATTGGTTGCTAAGGACAACTAAACCCATTTTCCTTTACACCAGTTTGATAAATCTACCCCACTATGTTTGACACATTTAGGCCTGTACACAAAGGAAGAGAACTGTCAATCATGGCGACTTGGATAGAAGTCGAGAGGAATCACCAAACAGACAATACCAGAGCCTGATACATAATCCTTGCCGCAACCAGTGTCAAAGCTCTTTTCTCTAACATGTGCCAATGCTTTAGAGTTAAACATAGAAGAAAAAATGTCAAAAACAAATACTATAACTGCAATTTAAACTTAAAGGGGGTGTCCGTGTTAACCCCCTCTGTTCTAATGCCACTGCAACTATCCTCTCTGACACTGCAGCCATCACATAATGTTTTAGGTGCAGATGTGACATCCCCGAATACCCGTGTCCGATCATGTGACTGCTGCCTGCCAATCACTGGCCTCAGTGCTCTATGGCACAAGACCATTGTGGCCAGTGATTGCCTGCCAGTCAAGCAGTATACATGCTGCTGCAGTCAGGAAAACAAATCCCGGCTGGAAGACAGAGCAGCTATGCTGGAACAGGGGGGTTTGGATTGGTAATAGTATTCTATTAGCATCCGCTTTGGATAATCCCTTTAATAACACTAAAACAAAGAAATAAACAGAAAAAAGTGGGTAAGCTGTCTCTATTTCACCCGGATAATGAGGTGCCAGTAGTCCCACTGGGATTATGGACCCCTATATTACTGCTAGCCCATACCTAGATCTGCAATGCAACATTGTGCATTGGATTTCACCAGGATGTTTCTGCTCTTCAGGTCTCTATGTGCAATGGCAGGTTTTCCTTGGGTGCCGAATATCTCCACATGAAGGTGCACCAATCCACAAATAATAGATACTGCCAGCTGTAGGCAAGCTTCTGGATCAACAGTGGTCCTCTGGAGATAGTCGTATAGAGATCCATTGTCATGATAATGGGTAATAAGCCACAGCTGAGTGCTGGAGTTCCGAGAAGTCATGTCAGATGCAATAAAGCCTAGAAAAGGCAGAAGTAGATGCTAAACATGTTATCCAGCGTCATAAAACCACTTGTCATAATGATTTCTTGGCCATATTTACCTCAGAGCTACCTTATTCAGTAGCTGTAATGGCAGACTGTTACTGTATTGATATGGACAGGATGCTTAGTGGAACGCATAATTTGGAGGAATAGTGTCAGAGACTGGACACTTTTAAATATACAGGAGTAATTAAATGGTTGTCCAACCATCAGATATCATATTTGTTGTGTAAATTATTATAAAGTAACAGTTGGAAATATTACAGAATATAATGAAATTGCACCAAAATTCTGGATCATATTAAGTCAGGATCTGGCAGAGATGCCGTGCGCCACATTCATGAAATTTTTAGACGCTTTTGTTAGTGTGTGGTTTAGTGGGAAGCGGTATGTCTAAGGGTCCATTCACACGTCCGTGTGTGTTTTGTGGATCCGCGGATCCGCAAAACACGGACATCTGCGATATGCGTTCCGCAATTTGCGGACCGCACATCACCGGCACTATATAGAAAATGCCTTTTTTTGTCCGCAATTGGACAAGAATAGGACATGTTCTATTTTTTCGGGAACGCAATTGTGGACCTGGAAGTGCGGATCCGCAATTGCGGACCCGGGCGGGACATCGTCTGTCCCTATTGAAATTAATGGGTCTGCAATTCCGTTCCGCAAAATGCAGAACAGAATTGCGGACGTGTGAATGGGGCCTTAAGATGTGCTGTGTGCTAAACTTTTGGCACAAAGTAAGTCAACCAGTAGGTGGTGGACCACTAGACAAATAGGGAGATTTATTAAAAGCGGTGTAAAGGAAAACTGGCTTTGTTGCCCCCAACAACCAATCAGATTACACCTTTCATTTTCCAAAGGGGCTCTGAGAAATGAAAGATGGAACCTGATTGGTTGCCATGGGCATCTAAGCCAGTTTTGCTTTGCACCAGTTTTGGTAAATCGGCACTCTGGTACTCTGGTGGCCCAATCTGACCCTGAAATTTAGTTATAGACAGTAGCCCCTAACATTAATGTTCTTGTGGATTAACGTCTAAGTTAGGTGTTAAAACAACATGAGCCTTATGTAAAAGATCCGATAATTCATGTTATGTGAAGCCAGTCATTTTCCTGTGTTATGTCCTGTTCTGCTCCAAATAATTTCCTCCTGTCTGCATGTCAGTCTAGTCTTCTAATAGGCCTGTGGTGAACTGACATGGTCACAGATAACAATTCAAAGTGAAGCCTGGTAGAAAACAGGACAGTGAGGCTCCACACAATGCCACCAGAAGTAATGGAAGATGGCTCCCAGACCTAGCCTAAATTGGAAGGTAGACTATGGGATGGAATGCAGATAAGTAGAGGAAAAACATGTAATGTGCACAGAGCTGGGGGCTTGTTGGTAATGAGGAAACCTTCAGGTGGGAATAGGGTTTAAGGTACATGATATCAGACCTCCCAAGTGCCCCTCTTTTGGAGGGACAGTCCCTCATTTTGACCCAAGTCCTTCTGTCCCTCTTTGCTCCTTAAATGTCCCTCTTTTTGATCTGAGGTATAGATTTACATTATTATATTCACAATATTCACCCAGTAAGTGTTTGTCTGTTTCCTCTCTGTATATTTGAGCCCATTTTGTATATTTTTCCATTATTTGATGCAGTTGGGATTTTAGAAATTTCCATATTCAGATTATTTTTGCGTCATTTCGTTAGTAAATACTATTGAAGTTTATAGATCTGTGTATAGAAAAATGGATCTTTCACACAATGAACCATAAGTGTCCCTCTTTAATCGTCCAAAAAGTTGGGAGGTATAATGTGATACAACAATAATAATACAGAAATTTCTAAATCCAGTTACACGCAGAGATCCTTCTCTCTAAATGTACAGTATGTAAAAAATGTTCAGACTCCCTGCGGTCTAATCCATGGTCCTTTGGTGAGTCTAGACTACAGTCTACATTTAAGAGTGTGGTTTTATCAATACTAGTGAATGTCAGCCCTCAAAGTAATTTTATCCATCCATTATCACTGTGTGTGTATAATTAATGAGAAGCTAACCAAAATGGATTAGAGAAAATGTTCCAGGATTATATAATGGAGCAGAATATATTGCAGGAACTGGAGACTGAACTAATCTTATGAATACAAGTTAGCAATACCTTACCCAAAATATTTTCATGACGTAGCAAAACGGTGTTGTAAATCTCTGTCTCTCGGAACCATGATTGTTCATCGCGAGAAGAAAAAATCTTAACAGCCACGTTTTCCCCCTGCCACAGGCCTCTCCATACTTCTCCATATCGTCCCTTACCTAAATATTGGAAAACAAAAACAATCGGTTGATGCTCACATGATCTAGATTCTGCACCGGAAATCTGCTACAAAGCGCATTATAATGCACATGATTGGGGTTTTACTAAACTTTCCCAGCTGGCACAAAAAATATTTTGCACATATTAGAGGGCATTGTAAAATGTATAGTAAAAATTGTCACAGATTTTACCTATTACATTGCAAATGGTGATATTTATAAATATTATCCCCCGGGTGAATATTTTGCCAATATTTCCAGTATGTTTTATAGTAAATACTAATGTCACTTACCTACACATTCCACAAGTGTAACTTGGCGAGCCACAGTTCTTTGTACCAGGAATGGAAGTCCTGAGCCACTACCAGTTGTACAGTCTAAAAGATCCTGCCAACATGAAGGCGTATCTAATTATTCTTTGCACAGTCAGCATTATCATAGACATCAAGAAGACCATTTAGTCTAGGATCATATCTGCATTGGGACTTCAGTTTTTCTGTTCCATTATAGAAACAGGAAAATGAAAATAATGGCAGTGTTAGATCCGTCACATGATGGACACCAGTGGTGACTGATTGACTATTCTTGGTTCCATTGGGTTTCTGTCATGGCATCTGACATTTTACAGGAACAAAATGTGGTATGCCATACTAACAGAGCCTCCAACTAAAATGTGATCCCAGCCTAAGATGCATAGTATGAGGGAAAAAGGGGGACTGGGCACTTAATATGGCCGTGGAAAAAACCTAAAAGTAGCCCTGGAAAAAAAAATAAAGGTGGCGCCATGTTGTAAGTGGGTCCAAATTGACTGAAGAAGGGGCAACACAAGTAGGCAGGGACACAGAAGTAGGCAGGCCAGCAATACTGTATTGCAGAACAAAATACCACCCCAACAGAACCAAAAACCTCAGTGTAGCACAAAATACTGCTGCCCACGCCACAGTATGCAACTGTATCATCCTCCTGAGGATGGCAATATAGTTGAATTCTGGAGGGCACCTGCAGCCACTGGCCAGGCATATGAGTGCCTGTTGCTCCTACATTAATTAATGCAGAGAGCAACAGATCTTTATGCCTTGTGTGGCCTCCTGGGCATCAGCCCACTGGGAAATCTCTCTGTAGGGTCTATAGCCAGTCCGCCTAGCCTATGCATCCGGCATTCCACCCTTGGTATGTAACCAATGTACGTGACGCCACTGTTCTAGGAAGAGGCAGCAGTGCTCATGGCAGCACTGCAGCCTCTTCAAACAGCTGATTGGCATGGGTGTCAGGAGATGGACCCCCACCAATCAGATCAGGTCATCAATATTTTACTCCTTTCCTATTACTATTTTAGTCAAAGTGGAATTCCAGCCTGACTGGAGGGTCCTTTAATGACTTAAATGCTATCACCTTTTATTACCTATTCTCAGTGTCCTATATCTTCATTATTAAATAATATTCCCATTAATCCAGGATCCATGGCACTATTGTAATTGTCCTTTTTATGAGATATCTTTACTTTCAACATAAATGTATTTTAAGAGGTTGTCTCATGAAGACAAGGGGATAAGGGGACCCCCGCTGATCACTTGGATGGGGGCCCATGCTCCCCATATGGCGTGGTAGACACACGTGCATGCTGCCACTCCATTCAGCTTTATGGGGCTGCAGGAAATAGCCAAGCACTTGTATTTGGCCATCACTGGCAGTCCAATAGAGCTGAATGCATGTCTACCACACCATTCAAATGGGGAGCATGGGCTGCCATCCTCATGATCGGTGTGAGCCCCAGAGATTGGACCCCTAACGAACGGACATTTATCCACTTATGGCTAGGGGACACATTGTCTTCATGTTACAACCTCTTTAAGTAAATGACCGATCTTGGTTATTATTGTGTGTAGACACAGATGACAACTTTGAGATATAACATAAAATATGATTTTGTGTACATTAGAAACAGAGTCATATTGTAATGTCGGTAATCCAATGCCATACAGTATATTGTGCACAAAGCTGTGGTGCACCTTGCATAGAGGCAGACAATGCAACTGCTATGGGTTGGTGGTGGCCGTGGTGGAGTGGCATTGAGATGCTTTTACTGCCTCCTGACAAAGTCAATTAGTTTTCATGCAGCCACCACTAGGGGGGAGGGCTCAATGAATAGAGATTTATACAGCTTCCCTTCTGTTCTATTGGAGTTGTGTAAATTCATAAGTACTTAGCACCCTCTAGTGGTAGCTTCAAACATCCAGCCTATCATTATTTGCAATGGCAAGAAAAGCAGCAAATTTGGAGCTCACTAACTTAAAGCCAATAGGAAAATATGGCCAAAAATGGCAACAAAAATGCAACAGACACAAAAAACACCCTACCAGCAGTGCGTTTTTGTGTCTGTTGCATTTTTGTTGCCATTTTTTTTTAAATGTATCATGTTCTTAGAGTGGCATTTTTTTCATGCATTGTTTCATAGGCTTCTCTCTAGGACTGGACAAATGCATGGAAAAACACATGTAATTTTTTTTAAAAAAGCCAACCACAAGCCAGGTAAAATTCATGTTTTTTTTTAGATTTGGTTCATGCCCATGTCTTAGGAAAAAAAATATGTGTATTTTCCCTGTTTAATGGGGGCTACTCAGTATAAAGAACTGGATACACTGGAATGATTAAAACGAAAGTCAGATTAAAAAAACTTCTACATAGCATTATCTTTACTATCCTTCAAATGACTCACCCCTAAAGTGCTGTCACCAACTATCGATGCATTAATGATGTCTGCATGGCCAAAGTCAATGAGTCTTGGCAAGGGCTCCTTCCGGCTGCTTTGCTTAATTTTCCAGAATAAGAATGCAAAAAGCATCAGAAAGATCACAAAGAGAACGATGGGGAGGACAGTCACTAGGAGGAGGCTTTTCACTGGGGGTTCCACGACTTATATAGAAAAGAAACATATTGTTAGTTATGTACGTCTCATCAGATGCTGTACAAAAATAAGAACAAAGTGAGTTTTACAGCTATTAACTAAGGGCCTGGTGCAACTACAACCTCTGAACCCCTACAGCTATGCCGCTGATGGCTCCCCTGCCTGTAATAAAGAGTAAGGAACAGATTTATGTTGAGTTTTTTTAATCTCAGCACAGTGGGTTTTTAAAAATATGGAGACCTTTGCACATATTTTTTTTTTTATGTTGATTGCCTTTTACATGCAAAACTAAGAAATTTTCTAAAAAGCCTTTATTAATAAAAAATCCTACCATTTTGTTGTTGTGGTGTGTGTAACTCCTGTACATAGCTGGCTGTCCTGCTGCTTCTGACTTTACTCTCCGCTTCCCCTCTCCCAGGGCCATATAGCTGTCCTAGGCACTTTAGTGCCCCTATTAATATTCACACAATATAGATAGCTGACGGCCAAACACTATCCCTCCCAGCTTCCCTATACTCATACACGCGTAACTGAAAGCCATGCTCACTGTGTTTATAGGTTTTACGTTCCAGTGGCCGCAACCTCATATTTTAAAGCTAGTGCTGATCTGCCGTACATGAGATTGAAAGTCTAGTAGACTAGCGTACTACATGTATTGTACTGCTTTCTACTTGTGCTATATGCACTTGACCACTCTCTACTTGTACTACATATATTGTATTGCCCCACAGCCAGGAGCGTAGCTGAAGGCTCATAGACCCTGTTGCAAGAGTTCAGCTTGGGCCCCCCTTCCCTCAATGCTTTGCGGTAAGGGGCAGCGGTGCACATAGTCTTCATGCTGCCTGAGGCTTAAATTGAAACGGCACCCCTCGTTCCATACTAAATTCTTGACCTAACCCCTTCCCTCCAGCAAGAGGTGTAACTTGACCAGCATGCACTTTCTCTAATACCAGTGTCTTCTTATGTGGCACAAGTGTCTTTGGGCCTCTTCAGGCTTCTGGGCCCAGTAGCAACTGCTACCTCTGCACCCCCTATAGCTACACCCCTGCCCACAGCTGTTCTAGATGAGCTGTCCTGCTATTTACCTGTGATATATGAAATGCTTGTTGCCTGTACTATGTACCGTACTACTCTCTATCTGTGTATTTTACTGCCATTAAACTGTATTACAGGTACTGTGCCACAGTCTACCTGCACTACATGTACTATACCACTCTCTACTGGTACTACATGTATAGTATGGCGCTCTACCTGGGAGGAGGAGCTGCTCCATTAAACACCATGTGAGATCGGTTCCATTTTATGATTTGCTGTAGACTGTTTAGTGTACAAAACCCAAGACAGACACCCCAGACAGTTACTGGCTTCCAGAAGCTCATTATGACCTTTATAGATGCAATGACTTAATTTGTTTTTTGCCTACTTCTCAGTAACCTTAATTTTTTTGTTATTCTAGGTCAACTTTTTAAGGCCCTATGTAGACTGTCATACATGTACATCGTTTTTTGGTGAAATACAGTGAAATCGTAATCACACCCTTACCCCTTACTATTTAGGATATAAAGTATGCATTTTTTAAATAAATATTCCACATGAGCAGACTACTTTTTTTATGTCTATTCTGGGTTTAGGTATGCTGGTTCTGTGATAATAGATGAACAAACCACGTAGGCCATGATGTACCACATTGAATGTAATGCTTTTAATATGATCCAATATAGGTGAAGATTTTATAGACATGCTTCTAGATTTCTTTGTTTGGCATTTAAAGGGGTGGCTTACTTCAGCAAATGGCATTTATTACGTGGAATAAGTTAATACAAGGCACTTACTAATGTAATGTGATTGTCCATATTGCCCCTTTGCTGGCTGGATTCATTTTTCCATCACATTATATACACTGCTCATTTCCAGAGGTTACGTTCACCCTGCAATCCAGCAACTTTGGCCGTGCTTGCAGAAAATAGAGAAAAGGCAACGGTTTCTCTGGTGGCCAGGACCTTGGGAGCGCGCATAGGCACGCATGGGCAGCAGCTCCAATCCTGGCCACCTCATATCAGTGCTGCAGTGGTGGCCGTAACCCCTGGACATGAGCAGTGTATAATGTGATGGAAAAATGAATCCAGCCAGCAAAGGAGGCGAAATGGACAATCACGATACATTAGTAAGTGCCTTGTATTAACTTTCTCTACATGATAAATGCCATTTGCTGAAGAGAACCCTTTAAGAGAAACACATAGAGATGGTTCCCTTTCTGACAATAATGTATGATTTGCAAATATTTCTCAATAGCTCAGAAATACACCTGTGTCCTTCTAATATCAATTTTGAAGATGTCTTACTTTCATGCAACATAAGAGGTACTTTACCGGGTTTGAAGATGGTGACATTTTCATTACAGAAATCTAAAAAACAGCAATGGGCATCTGAACTGTCACTCCTGCTATTGCACTGCTCGTTGATACTGTTATTAAAACAGCCTCGGGTTCTCTGGATAGCTCTAGATTCTTCCAGTATCTCCTCTGTCACAAAGCATGTCCTTCCAACACAGGTCGTTTCTGAGCAGTATGGCCCTTGACAGGTACAGTTGTAATAGATGATGTCTGTAAAGAAATGAATACGCCTTCAGATTAACCTCAACCAAAGCAGAAAATTCTCTGCACAATAATTTAGCATTTTTACACGTGCAACCATTTCTATTTATGCAATCATTTTGGAAATACAATATCTCCTTGTGGGGAGGGCCTTAAACGGCGTGAGACGTTTTTAGGCCATACACCCTCCTCTGGAATTCTGGGAAGAAAGGGATGCAAATGAGCCCTTAACAAGCTCTGCCTTTGATGCTACCAGATGTAAGGCAGCTATTCTATAAGTCAGTGTTCAACCTTTTGAAAGGCCTTGAGACATGAAATGGTTAATAATTAAGCCAGCGTCTCATCTGCAGACAGCTGTTTCAGGGTAATTGCCACTCATCAGTGCAGAGCAGAGAGTACTGGCTTACCTGGGCGAGAGGCCTACTTCAGGATTTGGAGAATACAATCTCTTTATGGAGAGTGCCTTAAAGTATAACTGTGCTTCTAGTTTTTTTTTTGTAATGTGAAGGGGCAGCGATACTGACTATTTACACATACAGTATATATACAGTGAGGAACAGAAGTATTTGAACACCCTGTGATTTTGCAAGTTCTCCCACTTAGAAATCACGGAGGGGTCTGAAATTTACATTATAGGTGCATTCCCACACTGAGAGACAGAATTTTTAAAAAATTTTTAGGAAATTACATTGTATAATTTTTAAAGAATTGATTTGCCTTGCACTGCTGCACATAAGTATTTGAACACCTGAGAAAATGAGTGTTAATATTTGGTACAGAAACCTTTGTTTGCAATTACAGAAGTCAAACGTTTCCTGTAGTTCTTGACCAGGTATGCACACAGGGATTTTGGCCCACTCCTCCACACAGATCTCCTCTAGATCTGTCAGGTTTCGGGGCTGTCGCTGAGTGACCCGGAGTTTTACCTCCCTCTAAAGATGTTCTATTGGATTTTGGTCTGGAGACTGGCTAGGCCACTCCAGAACCTGTTCTTGATATACTTCTTACGGAGCCACTCCGTGGTTATCCTGGTTGTGTGCTTCTGCTCGTTCTCATGTTGGAAGACCCAGCCACGACCCATCTTCAATGCTCTGACTGAGGCCCCTTTCACACGAGCGAGTTTTCCGCGCGGGTGCAATGCGTGATGTGAACGCATTGCACCCGCACTGAATCCTGACCCATTCATTTCAATGGGTCTGTGTACATGAGCGTTTTTTTTCACGCATCACTTGTGCGTTGCGTGAAAATCGCAGCATGTTCTATATTCTGCGTTTTTCACGCATCCCTAGCCCCATAAAAGTGAATGGGGATGCGTGAAAAACGCATTGCATCCGCAAGCAAGTGTGGGTGCGTTGCGTTTTTCACTGATGGTTGCTGGGAGATGTTGTTTGTAAACCTTCAGTTTTTTATCACGCGCATGAAAAACGCATCAAAACGCATTGCACCCGCGCGGAAAAAACTGAACAACTGAACGCAATCGCAGGCAAAACTGAATGGATTTGCCTGTGATATCGCACAGTTTTCACTGAACGCATACGCAACGCATCCGGACCTAATCCGGACACGCTCGTGTGAAAGGGGCCTGAGGGAAGGAAGTTGTTGCTCAAAATCTCACAATAAATGGACTCATCCTCTCCTCAATACAGTGCAGTCGTCCTGTCCCCTTCGCAGAAAAGCACCCCCAAAGCATGATGTTACCACCCCTATGCTTCACAGTAGGGATGGTGTTCTTGGAATGCAACTCATCCTTCTTTTTCTTTTTCCTCCAAACACGACGAGTGAAGTTTAGACCAAAAAGTTCTACTTTGGTCTCACATGACTTTCTCCCATGCCTCCTCTGGATCATCCAGATGGTCATTGGCAAACTTCAGACGGGCCTGAACTTGTGATGACTTGAGCAGGGGAACCTTCCGTGCAATGCATGATTTGAAACCATGATGGCGTAATGTTCTACCGACAGTGACCATTGAAACTGTGGTCCCAGCTCTCTTCATGTCATTGATCAGCTCCTCCCTTGTAGTTCTGGGCTGATTCCTCACCTTTCTTATCATCAGTGAAACCCCACGAGGTGAGATCTTGCATGGAGCCCCAGTCCGAGGGAGACTGACAGTCGTCTTTAGCCTCTTCCATTTTCTAACAATTGCTCCAACAGTTGATCTATTTTCACCATGCTGCTTGGCAATTGCTCGTAGTCCTTTCCAGCCTTGTGGAGGTCCACAATTTTGTCTCTGGTGTCTTTTGACAGCTCTTTGGTCTTGCCCATGGTAGTAGTTGGTGTCTGACTGACTGTGGGGTGGACAGGTGTCTTTAAAGAGCTCAAACAGGTGCTACTAAGTTAGATTATTGAGTGGAGTAGAGGTGGACTTTTTAAAGGCACAGTAACAGGACTTTGAGAGCCAGAATTCTTGCTGATTGCCAGGTGTTCAAATACTTATACATTCTTAAAAAATTATACAATGTTATTTCCTGATTTTTTTTTTTATATTCTGTCTCAGAGTGGGAATGTACCTACAATGTGAATTTCAGACCCCTACATGATTTCTAAGTGGGAGAACTTGCAAAATCACAGGGTGTTCAAATACTTCTGTTCCTCACTCTATATATGTGGCAGGTGTTTATTTTGTTTTATGCTTTCTTGTGCTGGTGCTGGAACCTCACCTCACCCAGTGATGCTATAACTGTTATGATAACCTGTATTAGTGACCTAATAAAGCACCATTTGGACTTTGAAACTTGTCTGTCATTGTTGCCGTACTTGAGAGAGCAATCCCTTACTATGTGTGTATATATATATATATATATATATATATATTGTGGCAGTGGAGCTGCCAGAAGGCCATAGGAAGGCCATTCAAGTGGCATATCTCACCCAGATAAAGCTGGGTGAGAACAAGAAAGGTTGGGAAAACAGTTTTTCCCACTGTCTGCAGCAGTCAGGCTGGTAATGGGGATAATTATCAGCCAGCTGAGGAGCTTGGATTAATGTGGGTTGAGCTTCTCAATCAGGGCTCCCAGTCTGGGAAAGGAGCAGGCTGTGTCGAGGCCTGTGGGAGCCGGGACTCTCTAACCCTGTGTGTAGGGTAAGCTCTGGTGATGTGTCTTGGGGAGCTGGGTGGTAGACCCAGATCCTGATAGAGAGGGAAAGACTGTTTAGTCAGTGGCCAGACGGCCGAGGATTTATTTTTATGATTTTGTTGTACTGCTGTGATGACAATAAAGCTGGTCGTGGCCAGTTTGCACCCGAATCTACAGTGGTGGAGCGGCTTCTTGATGTGTGCCAACCGTCTAAGGCGTTAAGATGGCGATCTGGAAGAGCTAAATGACCCCGTGTTGTTACATTATATATACATAGAGAGAAAGGCAATGACCACTGGTTTCAATGCACCCAAAAAAATGTAAAACATGTCAAATCAAGGGAAAGTGAGGGGGGAAGGGGAAGGAAAGAAGTAGAACATAATCACACTCCTAGATAATAGTAGCGCACAAATAATTAAATATCAAAAAGAGGGGAACGTCCACTGAACCCTCCAAATATAATGTAAAAAAAGGCTACCTCAATCACATATTGACAAAAGATCTCCCACCCACAAAAACCCACCTAAAAATATGAATATATCATCAATTTATTAAATAAATAATCAAATACATGATAAAAAGACATAAAAATGGGACAAAACATCAGAAAAAAATAATATGGCTGTACTGAATCACTGACCACTGGTTTTAATGCACCCAAAAAAATGTAAAACATGTCAAATCAAGGGAAAGCGAGGGTGGAAGGGGAAGACAAGAAGTAGAACATAATCACACTCCTTGATAATAGTAGCGCACAAATAATTAAATATCCAAAAGAGGGGGGCGACCACTGAACCCTCCAAATATAATGTTAAAAAAGGCTACCTCAATTACATATTGACAAAAGATCTCCCACCCACAAAAACCCACCTGTAGACATGATCAGGGGTAAAGAACTTCCCAAGGTACACAAGGATCCCACATGTCCACCTGGGAGGCCGATTGAGTCTGGAATGGGGGGTTTATGTGAACTGTTTGTCGTTTTGTTGATTTTTACCTGCAGAAATGTGTGGAAACCCTACCATCTTTTGTTCGTGATACCACTGATGTTTTGAGGAAACTGAATAGAGTTCGTTTGGAGAAGGATATGTTGCTTGTCACGTGCAACGTCGAGTCCCTGTACACCTCTATATGTCACGATCATGGACTACAGGCGTCGAGATACTTTTTGGAGATGACCAGTTTAAACAGAGATTTGATTGAATTAATATTGGTTTTATTGCAATTTGCCTTAACACAATATTTATACTTTTAAGGACCTCTTTTTCCTACAGCTCCGGTGGACAGCTATGGAGGCAACTTGTGCGCCCTCATATGCTAATCTGTTCCTGGGGCCGTGGGAGAGAGAGATAGGGATAAATATGGAAGGTCATGAGGCCGTGGTCTCATGGTTGAGATATATAGACGATGTTTTATTTATCTGCCAGGGCTTGACGTTGCATTTGGAGCAATTCCTAGTTGGTTTGAATCAGAATGATTTGAACATTAAGCAAACATGACAATTTAGTCAAGATAAAGCTGAATTCCTTGACCTTTTGATCTCTGTTGATGAGGGTGGTTTCTTGGGTACGGATGTGTACAGGAAGCCAACCTCTACCAACTCCCTATTTCACTCCACCTCCTCTCATTATCCACAGATCTCCAACACTATACCCACTGGCCAATTTTACAGAATAAGAAGGATATGTTCAAGTGATAGCGGTTTTGAACAACAGGCTGACGATTTCTCTAGAAGCTCTGAGGAAAGAGGGTGTAGCAGAGGTCTTATAAAACGAGGTTAAAACAAGGCCAATAATCTCTCTAGGGAATCACTATTGGTAAGTGGACACAAACAAAAAAGTGAGACAATTATCCTAGATTTATTACAAGCTTTAATACTCAGTGGAGGCAGATACAGATTATTTTCAACAAGCATTGGTGGGTTCTGCAAACTGATAGAGACGTGAGAGGACAGATTTCTAAATGGCCTCTAATTACTTGGAAAAGATCTAGAAATCTGTGGGACATTGTGACAAGGAGCAATGCTTTTTGGTGATAAGGGTCCAAAATGGGTCTCTCTATTCCATGTGGCGGTTGTCCCGCTTGCCGTTATATAATCAGATCTGAGACTTTCTCGAATCAACAGAGAGATTTTCGGATTGTGCACTATATTTCTTGCAATACAGAGGCAGTTGTCTACTATGCAGAATGTCCATGTGGCCTTATTTATATAGGGATGACAATAAGAGCCCTAAAGATCAGAGTTTTGGAGCATATACAAGACATAAAAGCAGCAGGGGAAATTACTGATTTGGATAATTGAAAAAACTCAAGCCCATTGCCAAACATTTTAGGGAAGCCCATGAAAGCAACCCAATGGGATTTCTTTCAAAGGGATCGATCAGGTGAGACTGGGGATTAGAGGAGGGGACACTAAGAAGTGTCTCCTCCAAAATAAAACAAAGTGGATGGTATTGCTTAATATAGTGGCTCCTTAAGGGCTAAATGAGGCCCTCAGCTTCAAATCCTTTTTATGAAGTGTTTTTTTTATATTTTTATGTGTTTGATAATGTCGGATATTTGTATTTATATTGTATTCTAGTTTTGTCTTTTTTTTAATTTGGCCATTTTAGCCTGGTATAACCATTTGAGGCAGAGATATTTATACATTTGTAACTCCAGCATGTCAAGTATATCTGCAAGAGCATCCACTGAGCACAGCATTTTAACCATAATGAGATGGTCCGATGAGTTTAAGTATGGTGGAGACCATTCGTCATAATGGTTGAAACGTGACATCTGTGATCTGGACCATTGAAAACAGTGGAGATTATTCAAAACAGCAGCTTGGAGATAGAAGGGGCTGAATGATTGTGACTACATAGACTTTTATGAATATTTTGGGTTATTGATTATATGAATTTATGTTTTTATAATATGTATGATATTGAATCATGCTTATCACTATTACTTATTCATTGTATTTCTGTTTGTTGTGTTGTTTTCACTAATCATGTTCAATTATAATAATATTTTGCAATGTCACTTTAAGTATCATACTATATTGATATGTATGTATTATCTCATCATTACTTGCACAGTCAATATTCATATTGGGGATGTAGGTTATTAGTTTCACTATTAGTATATGTTGGCGACATTATGGTTTTGCACTTTATGGTCACTTTGATATTGTTAGAAGTATTAGAAGTAGAAGTATTAGAAATAGAAGTATTTCCTGTCCATAGTAGCATGTGTATACAGTACTGTTTTAGACCTGTTAGATGATCAGAGAAGTTCCTGCTTGTATTTGTTATGACCTTATTTCTAGGCACCTGAATTGGGCGCGGCATATACAGGTTGGAGGAGCACATCACCAGGGTGCGCTGTGTGTCGCGTCACATGGGAGCGCCGCGACGTGTCCTTGGGGGAGGTATAGGTTGTAGACGTTGGCTTCCTGTACACATCCGTGCCCAAGAAACCACCCTCATCAACAGAAATCAAAAGGTCAAGGAATTCAGCTTTATCTTGACTAACTTAGCTTAATGTTCAAATCATTCTGATTCAAACCAACTAGGAATTGCTCCAAATGCGACATCAAGCCCTGCCAGATAAATAAAACATTGTCTATATATCTTGACCATGAGACTATGGCTTCACGACCTTCCATATTTATCCCTATCTCTCTCTCCCACGGCCCCAGGAACAGATAAGCATATGAAGGCACACAAGTCGCACAAATTGCAATAACACCAATATTAAATCAATCAAATCTCTGTTTAAACTGGTCATCTCTAAAAAGAATCTCAACGCCTGTAGTCCATGATCGTGACATATAGAGGTGTACAGGGACTCGACGTCGCACGTGACAAGCAACATATCCTTCTCCAAACAAACTCTATTCAGTCTCCTCAAAACATCAGTGGTATCACGAACAAAAGATGGTAGGGTTTCCACACATTTCTGCAGGTAAAAATCAACAAAACGACAAACAGTCTCACATAAACCCCCCATTTCAGACTCAATCGGCCTTCCAGGTGGACATGTGGGATCCTTGTGCACCTTGGGAAGTTCTTTACCCCGGATCATGTCTACAGGTGGGTTTTTGTGGGTGTGAGATCTTTTGTCAATATGTGATTGAGGTAGCCTTCTTTTACATTATATTTGGAGGGTTCAGTGGTCGCCCCCCTCTTTTGGATATTTAATTATTTGTGCGCTACTATTATCTAGGAGTGTGATTATGTTCTACTTCTTTCCTTTCCCTTCCACCCTCGCTTTCCCTGGATTTGACATGTTTTACATCTTTTTGGGTGCATTGAAACCAGTGGTCAGTGATTCAGTACAACCATATTTTTTTTTCTGATGTTTTGTCCCATTTTTGTCTTTTTATCATGTATTTGATTATTTATTTAATAAATTGATGATATATTCATATTTTTTTTTTGATCATGGTGTCTTTGTGCCCCTTTGTGGAGCATTCGTTCGTCCAGTAGCAGCGGAGAGCGCCACAGCCAGGAAGGACAAAAAAATATTTTTCGAATAGAAATGTACGATTTCAGTAATTAAAGTATATTACAAAAATGTTCAGTATCACTGCCTCTAGACATTACAAAATAAAAAATGACAATTACGCTTTAAACATCATGAAGAGTCTTATAGGAAATGCATCGCACCTCTGGAATTCTAGAAAAAAAGGGTATGCAAATGAGCTCTTAGCAAGCTCTGCCTCTAATCCTACCATTTATGCAATCTAAACACCTCACAGAGCTAAGCACAGCTTGTATTATTTATTCCTATTAGGATGCAGGGTCTGAGTTGTCATTGTTTTTTTTTTTGGGGGGGTCAACTTCTTGTCCCTTTTTTTCCCTACAGTACAGGACATGGTCTAGCTTTATCCTCTAGAGCAGGGGTAGGCAACCTCCGGCACTCCAGGTGTTGTGAAACTACATCTCCCATCATTCACACTTGCTTGGCTGTTCTTTGAACTCCCATAGAAGTAAAAGGAGCATGCTGGGAGTTGTAGTTTCACAACAGCTGGAGTGCCGAAAGTTGCTGATCCCTGCTCTAGAGGGAAGGACATAATCTAGCTGCTGGTAATCCCAATAATCAGACAAAATTGGCCAGGGAGCCGCTGAGCACTATAAATCACTGAGCTGCCTGTAGAAATCAGGGTGCACTGCCAAGTCAGTATCCTGAGTGGACATCGTCACCGCCGGCAAACGATTAATTCTATACAGTATATTCTAATGGTGCCTATGAAAAGGGATCGTCCAAAAAGGATAGACCCTCCTAACATTTGAACTTTATTTTTTCGTCCTAAATATTGAACATATGTTGATATTGTATCAATGGAAATGTCCGTCAGATACTCAGATTCGTTTTTTTTAAACTATTGATCACTCATCAGTGGTGTGAAAATGTTGCTGCCTGAATGCAGCTTTAGGCCTCTTGCACACGGGCGTCATGTTTGACGCCCGGATAAGAGGCGGGTGCGTTGCGGGAATATGCGCGTTTTTCCCGCGCGGGTGCAAACGTTTGCAACACGTTTTGCACGCGCGTGAGAAAAAACGCCATGTTTGGTACCCAACCCGAAGCCGGACTTCATCACTGAAGTCCGGTTTCGGGTCTTCTGGAGAATTGATTATTTCCCCTTATAACATGGTTATAAGGGGAAATAATAGCATTCTTAATAAAGAATGCATTGTTAAATGAAGAGGAAGGGGTTAAAAATAATAAAAGTTAACTTACCTTAGCCACTTGATCACGTAGTCGCGATCTGTCCTCTCTTTCCCTGCAGCATCTATGATCTAAAGGACCTGTGATGACGTCACATCACATGGTCCAATCACATGGTCCATCTTACCATGGTGATGGACCATGTGATTGGACCATGTGATGTGACGTCATCACAGGTCCTTTAGATCATAGATGCTGCAGGAAAGAGAGGACAGATCGCGACTACGTGATCAAGTGGCTAAGGTAAGTTAACTTTATTATTTATAACCCCTTCCTCTTAATTTAACAATGCATTCTTTATTAAGAATGCTATTATTTCCCCTTATAACCATGTTATAAGGGGAAATAATAGAGATTGGGTCCCGTTGCTAAGCAACAATGCGGGAAAATCGCAACGCATCCGCACTTGCTTGCGGATGCTTGCGATTTTCCCGCAGCCCCATTCACTTCTATGGGGCCTGCGTTGCGTGAAAAACGCAGAATATAGAACATGCTGCGATTTTCACGCAACGCAGAAGTGATGCGTGAAAATCACCGCTCATGTGCACAGCCCCATGGAAATTAATGGGTCCGGATTCAGTGCGGGTGCAATGCGTCCTCCTCACACATTGCACCCGCGCGGAAAACTCGCCCGTGTGAAAGGGGCCTTACAGATGCGAAACATTTGAAACCCCTAGTACTATCTTGACCCCCTGGCTTTGACGTGTTGCTTGACTTGGGATATATCTACCAGCTTCAGATGTTGAATGGACTTTGTCACGTCATTATGCCAACAGACTGTCACCATATGGACTAATACAGATATAATCCTGCTGTCAATGATGGCATAAAACCCACTGTTGCAGCTGACGTCCAAGACTGTACATTGAGTTATGTGCCTGAAGTACTGTCATTATGGGAATATTCAAGATCCCCTGTCATTGAAGGTCTGATGTGGGGTGTTGCAGACCCTAAAATGTAGCTGTATTAGAGCTACCTGAAACCAGCTACCAGCTTTGGGGTTGTCCGCAGGCATGGGATTCACCCAGTTCCCTCCAATTCTCCAGATCCAGTTGTTAAAATTACAACTGGATCGGAGAACCATGTTACCGGCCATGTCCGATCTGATGCTCTGGCGGCGGCAGGGCAGCTGGAGATGTTCACTTCCATTGCTTCGTACCGCGCTGACAGTTTAGCTCCTTAGTTGAGTGGTATATGTAGAGTATTTATAGTGTATTTATGTATGTGTACCATGTATATGGTATATTTATGTATGTGTACCGTGTATATGGTGTATTTATGTATGTGTACCATGTATATGGTATATTTATGTATGTGTACCGTGTATATGGTGTATTTATGTATGTGTATCATGTATATGGTATATGTATGTGTACCATGTATATAGTGTATTTATGTATGTGTACCGTGTATATGGTATATTTATGTATGTGTACCATGTATATGGTGTATTTATGTATGTGTACCATGTATATGGTGTATTTATGTATGTGTACCGTGTATATGGTATATTTATGTATGTGTACCGTGTATATGGTGTATTTATGTATGTGTACCGTGTATATGGTGTATTTATGTATGTGTACCGTGTATATGGTGTATTTATGTATGTGTACCGTGTATATGGTGTATTTATGTATGTGTACCGTGTATATGGTGTATTTATGTATGTGTACCGTGTATATGGTGTATTTATGTATGTGTACCGTGTATATGGTATATTTATGTATGTGTACCGTGTATATGGTGTATTTATGTATTTATACCGTGTATATGGTGTATTTATGTATGTGTACCATGTATATGGTGTATTTATGTATGTGTACCATGTATATGGTATATTTATGTATGTGTACCATGTATATGGTATATTTATGTATGTGTACCATGTATATGGTATATTTATGTATGTGTACCATGT
This sequence comes from Bufotes viridis, assembly GCA_033119425.1. Lineage (NCBI taxonomy): Eukaryota > Metazoa > Chordata > Amphibia > Anura > Bufonidae > Bufotes > Bufotes viridis. Next base: position 34,535 of record JAKVIS010000580.1, on the reverse strand, counting down.
ATATGGTATATTTATGTATGTGTACGGTACACTGTATATGGTGTATTTATGTATGTGTACCATGTATATGGTGTATTTATGTATGTGTACCATGTATATGGTGTATTTATGTATGTGTACCGTGTATATGGTGTATTTATGTATGTGTACCGTGTATATGGTGTATTTATGTATGTGTACCGTGTATATGGTGTATTTATGTATGTGTACCGTGTATATGGTGTAATTATGTATGTGTACCATGCATATGGTGTATTTTTCGCCCTATAAGACGCACCTAGGTTTTTGGGGAGGAAAATAAGAAAAAAAATATTTTTAACAAAAAGGTGTGCTTTTTGGTAGGTTTTGAACTAATGGTGGTCTGTGGAATGCACTATTATGGGGGATCTGTGGATGACACACTGTTATGGGGGGGATCTGTGACGGACACTGTTATGGGGGATCTGTGGATGACGCACTGTTATGAGGGGATCTGTGACGGACACTGTTATGGGGGATCTGGGGATGGCAGTGTTATGGGGGATCTGTGGATGGCACTATTATGGGGGGGGGGGAATCTGTGAAGGACACTGTTATGGGGATCTGTGAATGACACACTGTTATGGGGGATCTGTGGATAACACACTGTTATAGGGGATCTGTGGATGACACTGTTATGGGGGATCTGTGCATGGCATCCACAGATCCCCCACCCCATAACAGTGCCATCCACAGACCCCCCCCCATCCCATAACAGTGCCATTCACAGACCCCCCCACCCCTTAACAGTGCCATCCACAGATGTCCCCAATAAAAATATCATCCACAGATCCCCTGTCGCTCCAGTACTGCATCATAGGAAAAAAAAATGTCTCATTCAAATTAAGTTCATTAAAGCTGCCCCCTCACTTGTATATCTACTCACAACAGCTTTTTGTAGAACGCAGGCAGGCCAGGCGGGCGGGCGGCAGCGTAAATCAATGATGTCACGTGCCAGCACCGCCTATTTTATGAATGAAGCAGGCGGCGCAGGCACGTGACGTCAGTGAGTTACGCCGGCCTGCCTGCGTTCTACAAAAAGCTGTTGTGAGTAGATATACAAGTGAGGGGGCAGCTTTAATGAACTTGATTTGAATGAGACATTTTATATTTTTATAGTGCAGCACTGGAGCGGCGGGGCCGGAGTACAGTGAACGCACCGACCCCGCCGCAATTGCCGGCCCCCAGCTCCTCCTCCCAGTCCCTCTCCGCTTATACATCGCAGCCTGCGATGATGGAGCATCGCAGACTGCGATGTAAAAATGTCAGCATTCGCCCCATAAGACGCAGGGGCGTTTTTCCCCCAGCGTTGGGGAACAAAAAGTGCGTCTTATGGGGCGAAAAATACGGTATGGCGTGTCCGCCATTGAGTAGGAAACCTGTTAAACATTTTAATCCCACCTCTGGTTGTTCAGGTTTATGATGCTGATGACTTCTGATGACCTTTCCTCGGGATAGGTCATCAGTTTCAGATTGGCGAGGGTCCATCAACCTTCTATTTGAAGAGGGCACTGCACTTGTGCAAGCACTATGTGGTACCGGGCAGGGGCGTAACTAATTACCATTGGACCCCATAGCGAAATTTTGAAAGGGCCCCCCTTTCCAAGTGGTGAGGTTTAATGTGACAGATGGAGCCCTGTGCTATTACTGTAACATGCCATTCTAATAGTAAGGGCTCATGCACACAAGCGTGTACCCTGTGCCTGTATTGCGGATGACTGCAAACAGCGGGTCCACAATATAGGGCACCGGCAGTGTGCATTTCGCATCACACATGCGGACCCACTGACTTGAATGGGTCGGCAATCCACAAGATACGACGCAGCATGGATCGGAAGCCCACGAAAGAACTCCTAAGCTTTTCAGTGGGTTTTCGGTCTGTGCCTCTGCACCATAAAAAAAAATGGTTCTATGTTTTTGTGGTGTGGAATGTATCTTGCCGATCGCGGACCCATTGAGCCCTAAGTGTATTACAATGGTGAGCTATGTTAATAGCGTAGAGCGCCATGTGTCAAGTAAAGGTGGCTACATCTGTACACACATGTAGATCTGCACATATACATATGCATACAGTATGTATAAAGATGTGACACATACTCACACATGCAAGATATACTAAAATGTGACAGAAACATGAAAATACAGTAACGCATATTGATACACATGTGCACATATATAGACGAAAAATACAATTGTACATACTTTTGTACAAAGAAACACACATAACTACACACTCATGCCTGTACATTAGCACAGGCAAACAAAAATGTACACACAAAGAAAGCCTGCATATATATGGATACACACACACCAAAACCCCCCCTGCTCCCTTAGTGTCCAGTACATGATAACATTTCATTATAACCTACGCCAACACCAGCAATATGAGGATGAGGCTGCTGGTGACGGCCTCCTCGGGCTCCTGTCCACCTCTCTGCACAGGTCACTTCAGTAGACCAATCAGCACTTCTCTGTCCTGTGGGAAGAGTGCTGATTGGTGGAGCAGAGGTCAGTCACTCAGTTGCACAGTACAGCAGATCAGTGACTGACAGACTGCTCCTCCAATCAGCACTTTTCCTTCACAAACTAGAAAGTGCAATGGAGACAGAGCAAAGGACCTCTCTTGTTCATTGGCCTCATAGCAGTGGCATGGTCTGCCTCTATTGGAGCTATGCCACTGGTGCCGGTGTTCCGTTATATTTCCCTACCCGTGAACTTTCCCTACCCTCGTCACTTCCTGTTGTGACGAAGCCGCATCGGACATGACGTTCCCGAGTTTGGAAGGAGGTGTGTCTTGCCGCGCAGACGCACACGACGGAGTAGGGAAATTTCACACCAGAGTTGTTAACAACGGGCCACCTAATGCGCTTGCACCTTACCTCTCAGCTGGACACCAGCCGACACTGCGCATGCGTTGAGGGTAGGGAAAAATTACGGGCCAGTGCACAAGTGCGGTTAACTACTCGGCGCAGGCGCACTGGCCTGTAATTTTTCTCTACCCTCCTCGCATGAGTAGTGTCGGCTGGTGTCCAGCTGAGAGGTAAGGTGCAAGCGCATTAGGTGGCCCGTTCTCAACAACTCTGGTGTGAAATTTCCCTACCCTGTCGTTGTGCTCCTGCGCCGCGAGACACACCTCCTTTCAAACCTGGAACATCATGTCCGGTGCGGCTGCGTCACAACGGGAAATGACGAGGGTAGGGAAAGTTCACGGGTAGGGAAATATAACGGAACATCGGGTAATTACAGTTCAGTCTCCCATAAAACATTGAAGAGGACCACTGCAACCTCTTCAAACAGCTGATCGGTGGTGGTACCAGGAGTAGGACCATATTGATGACCTATCCTGAGGATAAGACATCAATATCATGAAACTGGGCAACCCATTTAAAAAGTCTTTATGTACATGTTTGATACTCATATCAATCTCTCATTAAATTCCCACCCTCCAGTGATGTTGAGATGACTCTACTGACTCTGTCTCAGAAATGTGAGCTGCAGAGGAAGTGCTAGGGTAAAAAACTGGAATATTTTAGGATTTATTTGACCTACCTGTGGCAGATGTAACCATTGCCAGTGAAAGCACCCAAATGTTTCTTTGTAGCATTTTGTCAGGTTTATGGTTGATCTTGCTCAGCCGTGATCAAGAGAGCTTATCCTGCAGGAAAAAAATATATATATTTCCTATTATTCATCCAGATGCCTTGAATACAATCAGCATATTTCAATAGTTTGATCAAGGATTAAGTCATTAATGGTTGAACTGGAAAATAAAGATTTCACGATGGATGTGAAACCCTGCCAACTTTCATTTATCTAATTATTTTGTAAAATCATTGCATACACATAAGAGACACTTATTTGTTTAATTACACCCTTAACGAAAATTTTAATTTGTGTTTTTCATCAGGAAGGAAGTCATTAAAAAATACTATTTCATGATTGTGCCTTCTGTTCCCTGCTGCTAAACAACTGTTGTCTGCTGCCCTAGTTCCTGGCAAACTACAGTCCTTAACCCACGCGTTTTGGGCTTGGTCCACTAGATGAGGAACACAACACACAGCAGGTGTGCAAGATCTGTCAGATTACTTGTTAGAGAAATCTAGTTATAAAACCCCAATCTCTAACCAACTGATCATACAGTTTATAATATTAAAGGGGTTCTCTGAGCCTGTACCTAAAATGGCTTTCAGCTAGCCCGTGGAGAGAATACATTATGAGCAGTACTAAGAAAAAAGGGCAGGTAAATCCAATAGTCCTCTGGCAGAGGAGCGGCCTACTGGAGTTACCATATCAGACATAACTGGAAACCATTGGGCACTGGCAGACCCCATTCACTATAATGGGATTCGGCATGTTTCCAGCATAAATAATAACATTCTGCTGGAAAAATACCGATGCATGCAGCAGTATTGTCTTGCAGAATGCCAGCATTTATGCCAGAAACCTGTCAGATCCTAATATAGTGAATGAGGATCCAACAGTGTCTGGCTATGCCAGATACAGTAATGGTGAATTCACATGCGGCAGATTTCGTGGCAGAAAATTCTGTGATTGCAAATCAATTCCATTCACCTTAACACTTAGGATACAGGAGTTTTTTTTTTTTTTTTTTTCGTTTTTGCGTTTTAATTTTTCTTCCCTCCGTTCACATAGCCGTATAAGGGCTTATTTTTTGGGTGTAAGTTGTACTTTCTAATGCCACCATTTAATATATCATACAATGTAGTGGGAAGTGGGAAACGTTTTACGGGTCTTGTCCCTAAATTGTTCTCTTTGCGGCAAAACTGACCCATGCCCTCCATTCTCTGGATCAATACGATTACAACAATACCACATATCTATAGTTTTTTTTATGTCAAAATAGCGTAAAAATAAATTAAAACATTGAAACAAAATCTTCTTTTTATATGACCATATTCTGACCCCATAACTTTTTTATAGTTACATTTACTGAGCTGTGTGAGGGCAAATTTTTTGCGGGATGATCAGAATTTTTTTTTTTATAACATTTTGGAATGTGTGTGACTTACATAGAAACATAGAAACATAGAATGTGTCGGCAGATAAGAACCATTTGGCCCATCTAGTCTGCCCAATATACTGAATACTATGAATAGTCCCAGGCCCTATCTTATATGAAGGATGGCCTTATGCCTATCCCATGCATGCTTAAACTCCTTCACTGTATTTGCAGCTACCACTTCTGCAGGAAGGCTATTCCATGCGTCCACTACTCTCTCAGTAAAGTAATTCTTCCTGATATTACTTTTAAACCTTTGCCCCTCTAATTTAAAACTATGTCCTCTTGTAGCAGTTTGTCTTCTTTTAAATATTCTCTCCTCTTTTATCGTGCTGATTCCCTTTATGTATTTAAAAGTTTCTATCATATCCCCTCTGTCTCTTCTTGCTTCCAAGCTATACATGTTAAGGTCCTTTAACCTTTCCTGGTAAGTTTTGTCCTGCAATCCATGTACTAATTTAGTAGCTCTTCTCTGAACTCTCTCCAAAGTTTCAATATCCTTCTGCAGATATGGTCTCCAGTACTGCACACAATACTCTAAATGAGGTCTTGCTAGTGCTCTGTAGAGCGGCATGAGCACCTCCCTCTTTCTACTGTTAATGCCTCTCCCTATACACCCAAGCATTCTGCTGGCATTACCTGCTGCTCTATGACATTGTCTGCCCACCTTTAGGTCGTCTGATATAATGACCCCTAAATCCCTTTCCTCAGATACTGAGGTTAGTACTGTATCACTGATTTTATATTCTGCTCTTGGGTTTTACGCCCCAGGTGCATTATCTTGCACTTATCGACATTAAATTTTAGTTGCCAGATTTTTGACCATTCCTCTAGTTTTCCTAAATCCTTTTCCATTTGGTGTATCCCTCCAGGAACATCAACCCTGTTACAAATCTTTGTGTCATCAGCAAAAGACACACCTTACCATTGAGGCCTTCTGCAATTTCGCTGATAAAGATATTAAACAATATGGGTCCCAGAACAGATCCCTGAGGTACCCCACTGGTAACAATACCATGGTCTGAATATACCCATTGACTACAACCCTCTGTTTTCTGTCCTTCAGCCACTGCCTAATCCATTCAACAATATGTGAGCTCAAGCTCAAAGACTGCAGTTTATTGATAAGCCTTCTATGTGGGACAGTATCAAATGCCTTACTAAAGTCCAGATAGGTGATGTCTACTGCACCTCCGCCATCTATTATTTTAGTCACCCAATCAAAAAGTCAATAAGATTAGTTTGACATGATCTCCCTGAAGTAAACCCATGCTGTTTTTTATCAATCAACCCATGGGTTTTTAGATGTTCCACAATCCTCTCCTTGAGTATGGTTTCCATTAATTTCCCACTATTGATGTCAGGCTTACTGGCCTATAGTTGCCTGATTCCTCTCTACTACCTTTCTTGTGAATTGGCACAACGTTTGCTAATTTCCAATCTTCTGGGACGACACCTGTTACCAGTGATTGGCTAAATAAATCTGTTAATGGATTTGCTAGTACACCTCTTAGCTCTTTTAATAGCTTTGGGTGTATCCCATCAGGCCCCTGTGATTTATTTGTATTAATTTTGGACAGCTGACTTAGAACCTCTTCCTCTGTAAAGACACATGCATCAAAGGATTCATTAGTCTTCCTCCCTAACTGAGGTCCTTCTCCTTCATTTTCCTTTGTAAAAACTGAACAGAAGTATTCATTGAGGCAATCAGCTAGTTCTTTATCCTCTTCCATATACCTTCCTTCTTTTGTTTTTAATTTGGTAATTCCTTGTTTTAATTTCCTTTTTTCATTTATGTATCTGAAGAATGTCTTATCACCTTTTTTCACTGACTGAGCTAATTTCTCTTCTGCCTGAGCTTTAGAAGCTCTTATAACTTGCTTGGCCTCTCTCTGCCTCGTAAGAGGTAAGAGAAGCAGTAAAAAAATGGCAAATCGGCCATTTTGACCCTTTCTTCGTTACGCCATTCGCTGTATTGGAAAAATATTTTAATATTTTAATAGTACAGGCATTTTCGTCGAGGTAATACCCATGATGTTGATATTTTTTGCTATTTATGTATTTTTTTATTCTACGGAAAGGGGGGGCATTTAAATTTTTAGATTTTTTTTTTATATATTTTTGAACTTTTTTATGATTTTGTAGCTCATGTTTGAGGCTAAAAGCCTCTGTATTTTTTTTAATTCTGTACCATTATGTTTCTTATATATCTATATTGGAACTAGAATTGGTACTAGAATTTCTTATGTTGGCCTGCCACCTACTGGTCAAAATAAGAATTGCAGCTTCAATACCCTGGGTCTCTTCAGAGAGATCCAGCGTATTGAATTAAATTACCGGAGAGGATTACATTAGATGAGGATGCCAGTAAGAAGCACTTCTGGGTTTTTTAGCTTTTAGATGCCGTGATCACGCTTGATCATGGCATCTAAAGGCTTTATTGACCATTAGCTGCGGATCCGCAAAACACGGACACTGGCCATGTGCACATGGCCTGCACTATAATGGAAAATGGCAATTCTTGTCCGCTATTGCAGACAAGAATAGGAGATATTCTATTATTTTTGCGGAAATGAAAGTGCGGATCCGGAAATGCGGATGCGGACAGCACATAGTGTGCATGTGCGCATCCATTCCGGCCCCATTGAAAATGAATGGGTCCGTACCCGTTCCACAAAATTGCGGACCCATTTTGCGGACGTGTGAATGGACCCTTAATTGCAGAATCCGCAGAGAGACGGAAGGGTAATACTGCTGAAAGTTTATTCTCTCCACAGGTTAGCTAAAAGAGACATTTTTGGTACAACCCCTTTAAGACTGTGACAAATTCTAGATGGGAACATGTTTAGCACTACAATGATCTTGCATGTGTCTTACAGCATCTTCTTACTGATGGTTTGTGCTGTGAAGGGAATTGCTCCTTCCGGTATATAGCTCTCAGCCTGATTCTGTCTATTATCCATCTCACATCAAGTCTCACACTGTAACAAAGTTAGACGCTGTGCTACTGACCAAATAGACAGCTTTATTGGCTAATAGACTTACAATACACCATCTGCGTCAGAAATAATGACCTGTGGCTATATACAGACAGATCACTCACCAACACCTACATGTAGTAAGACATCTGCCTGTCTTTATGTTCTCTAAGGCACAAAAACAATATCATTTGCCCACCGAAGCAATGCATTCCCTGCTAAATTATTTTCTGTAACAAGTTTTTCATATTTGGCAGTCACTATTTATTACTAGGCAACTAAGGCTCTGTACACATTAACAGTGACGGCTCTATTTGGAGCCACCGTTGCAGATTCCATAAGGTTTAAGGTATGAATTTGTGCTGTATGTAGTGCTATTTTTTCAATCAAAATACTGGATGCCATGACGGAATCCGAAGGACCCCACAGCAAGCAATTAAAAATGGAAACCACAATGCAGGTGTGAACAGAGTCCAAGGCTAAATGGACAGCATGTCTGATGGTGCTTGCATTCCCACACAGTTAACATTCCCCCCCAAAAAACACAGTTAACTGCGCATTTCAAAGAACACTGGCAAAGCTCCAACAGTTTAATACGGTGTGAATTTAGCCTAAGCTGGGTTGTCTCATGTCATACATTGATGGCACAACCAAGCCATCAATGTCAGATAGATGTGTGTCCAACCTCTGGGACCTGCTTCTATCTCCAGAAAGGGCACCCGGAAGTGAACGGAAAGCAGCCGCACATGAGGGGCTTAGTTCACTCCTATGGGAGTTGTGAAAATAGTCAAGCACCGGCTCTGCTATTTTTGGAACTTCCGTAGGGGTCAACGGAAAGTTGTCCACACTTGCGCAGTGCACCCTCCATTCAAAACTATGGGACTTCTGAAAAATAGCGGAGCACGCTTTTTAGGCTATTTTCAGAACTCCCATAGTGACGGATGAAGAGGACCCCACACATGCACTGCATGCTCTTCTTCCCATTGGGGGCCCTGTTCTGGAAATGGCAGCAGGTCCCAGAGGTGGGATCCATACCTACAGTACCTGACATTGACGGCATAACCTAGTGCTATTGATGTATGAGATGAGCCAACCCCTTTAACTACCACATTTAACAATATGTTATATGAATATTTGTGTATAAAATTTATGTGGGGAATATATATAGTTGGACAGACTCTGTGCTCCAACTCCTCAACATTTCCAACATCTCTACTTCCTGTCAGGAAATGGAAATATTCTTGTTAATTTAACCAGAGGGTGAAGATCTATACATTTGGCTGCAATTCTATCAAGTCCTAGTAATTTTCTGTGATCTCAATAGGTTATTAACTGCTATTCAACTCTTTACTGACCAGCCGTCAAAAGGCTGACTAGACACTTTTTCGTGATTTACTGCACATGGCGGTTTAACGGCCCTAATTTTGTATTTGTTGGACAGCCAAAATAATGTTTGCAACATTTTTATGTGACACCTAGGGCTTTTTATTAATATATTTTTTAGAGATTTGTTTTCTTTTTTAGTCTTATTTGGGGAAAACTGCAGAAAATGCTTAAAAACTCCCCAAGACGCCCGACAATCACATGATCACTCGGCCCAATAGAGGAAGTGGCATAGCTGCTTCCTCTACTCACTAAATAGTGCTCATTGAATAGCGCTATGCACCAATCAAAGGAGAAGGCAGGAATGGTAATAAACGTGCCATGTTTTTTTACATTTATATTTTCTTTTTTAGTTTTATTTATAGGACGCCTGTGCAAAAGTTTGTCTTTATTGTTCAAATAATAGCTCCTTCATCTTTAAAGGGGTTCTGCACTTTGTTTAAACTGATGATCTATCCCTTGGATAGATCATCAGCATCTGATCGGCGGGGGTCCAACACCCGGGACCCCCGCCGATCAGCTGTTTGATAAGGCAGCGGCGCTCCAGGAGCGCCGCGGCCTTCTCACTGTTTACCGCCGGCCCAGTGACGTCACGACTAGTATCAATTGGCCTGGGCTCGGCTAAGCTCCATTGTAGTGAACAGAGCTTAGCAGCGCCCAGGCCAGTTGATACAAGTCGTGACGTCACTGGCCTGCGGTAAACAGCGAGAAGGACGCAGCTCTCATGCAGCGCCGCTACCATCTCAAACAGCTGATCGGCGGGGGTCCCGGGGGTCGGACCCCTACTGATCAGATGCTGATGATCTATCCAGAGGATAGATCATCAGTTTAAACAAAGTGCAGAACCCCTTTAAATATGCAGACTGACACCAAAATAAATGATTAAAGAGATGTTCCCTATTTTGTGTAGGTTACTTTGTTATATATATAGTTTCTGTGAATGGGCAACTATAGCGATGGTTTCAGTTGGTGTGGGTGTTTTTTTTTTATTTGTTTTATTCTTATTTAATTTTATATTTTTACTTACTTTTTAATATATTTTGACAAATAATATGTCCCCCAAGAGGTCATTAAAAAACCTCTTTTTTGAACATTGAACTTTTCCACTGTACATAGGGCATCCGTAAGTTACAGGGGAAAACAGACCACTGTGGGGGCAATATAAACTTGCAGAGCTGAGTAGGTTCTTCAAAGACCCAGAAGACTAATGGGCCCAGGTTCATACACAACAATGCACCCTTGATACACTATGGCTTTCTAAAGTTCAACAGGAAACTATTCAACTTTGAGCCAACTTATGTGCCAATCGCTTACAGTTAATATCTATTTCTAATGCAATGAAATAAAAGATTGGATGTGCACATGTTCTGTATAGACTGATAAAGGGATCTCACACTTACTCGCTCTGGTGGGTTCAAGGATTTCCAGTCCAACACTGGCTGGGACTGAGGACATAACTAGCAAATTTCCAGACCCACTCTGGCTGGGATAAAGGGATAGAACTAGAAAAGGCTGGGCCACATACATGTTTTTGAATTGTGCCCCACCCAAGATATTTCCCTGCAAACCCGCATCCCGCAGGTAGTCAAGACTGTCAACGCTTGCCATACAACCCCCCACTCAGTCATGTGAAAAATATGAAAATAAATGATTATTAGCACTGAACAGGAGGAGGAGTCAGTTTACTTTACAGTATGCCATCTGGGCCCTGTGTAGCATCCCCAAGTCACCTCCGCTGGCCGTGATAAGTAGGTCTCCTCAAGGCGGACTCGGCTCCTGGAGTATTTTAATTTAACCGCGTCCACACTAATTTTGGGCAGGTCATCACTATGCGCAGGACCCAGGACTACAGGTTCGGGATGCACAGGGGACACAGATGACTCACCACTGCTTGGCTGCTGCGATGCTGCACGGGAACTTGCCACTTGACGCAGGCCGTCCAGGTTAACTTGTAACCTAGCGATCCGCTCCTCCAGGGCGGCAATCTCACTGCTGGACTCCGGCACGCTTGCAGCAGGCTCCAATACTTCCTCTCTGCTTGCACAAGTCTGCGGCCACTCCCCCAGACTCGGGAGTTATCGCCCATTTCAGGCCCGCCCACATTGTAATCCACGTACAGGGCCGGCATCTCAGGACAGGTTTTGGCGCCAAATTTTTACGCCACTGAGGACAGTGATTGCGCAGGAAGAATTCTAACAGCGCCGCCGGCCATCTTGGGCGCCATGATGCGGCTATTCACTGACAGCAAGCCGCGGTAGTAGAACGGCACAAAAGTCCACAAAAATACACTCTGATGCGGCGATTTTCTTCCTCTTGATAGCGCAACACTGCACAGCGCTTTTTGGAGGTTTTAGACACACTTTTTGCACGTTTTTCAGTCCACAAAGTCCATTTAAGTAAACAGGCAATTTGTCACTGGGCAGTATGGTTAAGGCACAAAGTTCACGTTTCAATATTACTTCAGAAACGTGCGTATCCTGTTCGTGATGCCAAAATGTAGCATCCCCAAGTCAGGGGAGTATGAGTGACTGACCTGGGGAATGCCAGTGATGGAGAGGCTGGCACGTGGATTCTCTGGGGCACTCTCTGAGTTCTTGAGGGACACAGCCAGGTGTAGTGTGAGGTGCCCTTGGTGTTGGTAGATTAACGTGCCGGTGGCTGTGTGTCCCTGATGCCAGTGCCGGTAACGGTGGCACACCGATTTGATAGGAGGAATAATTGAGGTACAAGCTTGGATAGTAAACCAGAACTTCACTTTACTTAACAGTAGAGACAGCATACACTCTTGACAGTTCCTCAGAAGACGATTGGTTTCAGCAGGCTTTAAGTTACAGTACATTTAATGGCAGGCTTATATTTAGCAAGGTGATCACAGAGGGTTAAAGCAGGACTTGCAGTACAGGCGGCTTGCACACATTCCCTGACTGATCCTGACTAGGAATATATTCTTCTCCAAGGCCCCAATGCCCTCTCTCGGCTTATATCCTTGGGATAACAATTACTGAGTACCTCCTCTGGTATTTGTAGTACCTCTTTCTGGAATTCTTTGCTCTGCCTTCCCTCAGCTCACGCAGGCTGGTGACCAGTGATGTTTCTGCTGGGATCCTTATCCTGTTTGCAGCTTGACTAAGGAGGCAACACTTCTCCACTAGTCCTAGGGTCTGGACTGCTCCTCCCAGGGAATGACTCTTTCTAGGCTTGACCCTGTCAGGCTATAGGGCCTGGGCTGACTTCAACAGGCTCAGGGTCTGAACACTGAACACCTTCACAGGCTCATGGCCTGGACTGGACTGCCTTCCTTCCCCTGACTAGGCCTATATATACTAGGGCTCCCTAGCTCCCTCTAGTGGCTAAAGCTGAGATGACACCCCTAGCAGGCCTGCACAATGGCACACAATAGCAGTAACAGGGTGATAGGATATATAAATAGGCATTGCATTACATTGCATTTGATGAAAATGATATTCACCAATCTCCCCACAAATGAGGGGAACGTACGCACTCAAGTGACCCTTCTGTAGTGTCGGGCATCACAACTCCCGTACACTACACCTGTATCCCCCTTAGTGCCTCCACACAGTAGAATGTTCCCTAAGTGCCTCATCATGTAGTCATGGTTCTTAGTGCCCCCACACAGTAGTTTTGCCCCCTTAGTGCCCCCCCCTCCTACAGCAGTAAAGCTCCTATGGTGTTCATAAAATAAAAAAAAGTAATACTCACCTAGCCCTGTTCCCCTAATGAATGAAGAAAATGTTGCTCTCCCCAGCAAAAGGCACCATGCAGGCTGGGGAATGATCCCGGCCTATGCGCTATCCTTCTAAGCCCAGCAAGCGCAATTACGTTACTGCATCACACCAGGACCTAATGGATGAGAGACACAACAATTGGACTCAGGCACGAAAATCGTCTAATGTGTCTGTCATCCACTATGGCTGGGGCTTTACCTGCCAGTACACACACTTAATAGTCATTACTGTGTGTGAACTGGAAGGTGAGACCCCCATAAATCCACCTCCAAGGCCAAGCTAAGAACATAAATACAGCACCTGAAACAAGCTCAGTACATATGTACAGTACCAAGCACTTAACATAAATACAGCACCAGAGCTAAGCTCACTTTTTAAATGCAGTAGCAGAACCAAGCTCATAACATAAATACAGACCCAAAACTAAACAAAGTACATACATAGTGTACCAGAACTAACTTCAGTACATAACTACAGCACCAAAACCAAGCTCATAATATAAATACAGTTTCCGAACCAAGCTCATAGTATAAATATAGCACCAGAACCAAGCCCAAAGAATAAATACATTGTCAGAATCAGTCTTATCTGAGCTTATAACATGAATCCAGCATGAGGGCCAAGCTCATAACATAAATGCAGCATCAGAACGAACTTCAGTACGTGAACCAAGCTCTAAACTTAGAGCACCAAAACCAAATTCAGTACGTGAACCAAGCTCTAAACTTAGAGCACCAAAACCAAGGTCATAACATAAATATGACACCAGAGCTAATATCAGTACATAAATAGAGCACCAAGACCAAGCTCATAATATAAAGATAGCACAAGAACCAAGCTCAGCACATAAATACTGGACCAGAACCAAGCCCATAGCATAAATACAGTACTAGAACAGGCTTATGACATAAAAAGAGCACTGAACATTGTGCTATTGTATAAAAAATAACCTACATTATACGTCTAAATAAAATAAAATCCCCAAACTGTGTCTCTGAATAAAAAAAATGCGCTCACTGTACTCCCTGAACAAAAATATATGTACCACCTGAATAAAATTTAGCCCACAATGTCCCCCTGAATTAAAAATTTCTTACAATGTGCTCTTGAATAAGATATGCCCCACAATGTGCCGCCTGCATAAAGAGTGCCCCACAATATGCCCCCTGAATAAAAATATGCTCCACAATGAGCCCATGAATAAAAATGTCCTACAATGCGCCCCCTAAAAATCCATATAATGCGCCCCTGATAAAATTTGTTCTATAGTGTGACCCGCAAAATAAAAATAACTTGCCTCATGCTATGCCCTTGGAAAATAATATGCCCACAATTGTCCCCTGAATAAACTTTCACACTCTAACCTTGTATGCTAATATTCTTCACAATATGCCCCTGAATAAATAGGCCCTTACAATGTGCCCTTAAATAATAATTGTACCACATTGTAACTCTTGGTATAAAAAATCTGCCCACATAAAAAGTGTCCCATACTGTGCCCAAAAATGTCACTGACCCCACATAAAGAAATACTCACCTACCAGTATACCCATGCTGTTTTTTCCATTTCCACTCACCGTTGCCAGGCAGACCTCTTCTGGCTTCTTCTGGTTGGGCTTCTGTGGAACGACACAGGCAGAGTGATGACATCATCATACCACCTGTGTCAAAGGTGTGATGCTCCCTTCCCTTGGTGCCAGTACTAAAGTATATTTGATTGTATCCAGGTGATCAGGTGCACAGGGTGTCTGCCCATCACTGTAACCCCAAAATGAAAAAAAAAAAACTGAATACAACAATACAACAATGTGCCTCCTAAATGAAAGTGCCAAAATGCCCCTGGACGCCATCTGCCAATGCTCTCACCCTTCCCAGTCAGAGAAGACCTGACTTTTTCTGGCCAGGTTCCTGAGGAGTGACACAGGCAACGCAATGATGTCACAGAGAAGGCACTAAGCAATGAAGGGAACCTAGTGGCAGCAAAATGAGAGTAACATTTCCCAAAAATGCAAGGGTCAGAAAACCGGTTCCCTAAGGAAGAGTGTTAGACAGAGGAACCTGCTGTGACTACTTTACCACTATTACAGTCTAGGCTAGTTCTGAAAGCTTGTTAAGGTGCTGTATAATGTGAGAGTGTGTTACCCAGTACCTAAAAGATGATGACTGTTCATTACAATAACTGCTTCTCTCTATATTTCTTGAGCTATTTATGTAAAAGACAATGAGGCTCCATGTGGGCAGAGTGTTGAAAAATTTGGAGGAAGTCAAACTTCCCTTTTCAGAGCCTTGCCTATAAAATATGCTTGGAACATTCTTTTATTTTCAGTGCTCGTTTCTTAAAACTAAGGTCAAAACCTTTGTTCGGGGTGCCAGCAAGCACTGACAGACATAGCAAAAAGTCTTAAAGAGCCTCTGTCATCACAATCAGGGGTGGATCGGCCATAGACCTAACAGGGAAATTTCCCAGTGGGCCGATGCCCAGGGGGCTGCCTGGCTGGCCAATGGAAGTTTTTGGGGATGTATTTTGTGCTGCTGGCAGTATTTTGTGATGGACTGTGGTGTTTGGCTCTGTTAGGGTGGTATAATCTAGTATTGCTGGCCCTGCCTTTCATCAATTTGGAAACAACTACAAAACGGGGCAACTTTTAATATTTTTTCCAGGGCCACTTTGTGTTCCCAGTCCGCCCCTGAGCACAATCAACCTTATTAAACCAGGCATATTGCCTAGTAGGGTTAATTATGCTGATTAAAACAATACCTTATTTTTCTTTGTAGGTTGCAGCGTTGTAGAGATATGAGGATTTTTATCTTTATGTAAGTCAGGCAGTTGGAGCACCAAGGGGCAGGCTAAAGGGCTTCAAGCACTGCTACAGCTACACCCATAGTGCTCATTACACTCCCCCTCCCCTTTTATTGACAGGGAAAATGGCCCTGTCTAATGCTGTCTGCGCTGTGCCTCACAAATAATCATTGGTGGTCCAGCGTTAATATGTTATATTGAGTCAATATTGTCAGAGAGTACCCCTAGATATGCATGATTATGATAACATGCTGTGGCTTATGTGCATTCACTGGTGGCAGTGGACCCTCAGCAGAGGGAAGCAGGCACTCTGAGGAAGGAAAGGATACTTACCTTTCAATTCTGCTGGCAGCTGCTCTTCTCTGCTATGGGTGGAGCTGTCAGCACCTGCAATTCCAGGTGAACTGACATACCAGAGGCCTCACACATAGTGGAGGACCACAGCTGGCAGCAGAATGAAAAGGTAAGTATTCTCTTCTTCCTGCACAGCGCTCGATCACCTCTTCAGAGGCTCCGCTGCCATCAGTGATTGCACATATAATACACCGCATGTTATCAAAATCATGCATTCCTAGGGGAACAGCACAGCAACATTTTACAGGGCAATTAGGACAATTAATCAAAGGGGAAGGAGGAGTGTACTGAGCACTAGGGGCAAGGATGTAGCAGTGCTCAAAGCCCTACAGCCAGCCCATTGGTGCTCCAACTGCCTGATTTGCATAAATATAAAAATCCTCATATCTCCACAACGTTGCAACCTACAAAGATAAATAAGGTATTGTATTAGGGCTTGGGGGGAGGGGGGATTGTTAATTGGTTTGGTGGGGCCAATGTGTTGTTTACCTGAGATCGTATATGGGGTACGAATTTCTATCTGGACTTTCGTGTCGTCTTAATCATTGTTTGTACTCTACTTATTGACTACATGTACCATGAAGTCTCATGTAATTCTATTTGGTCTTGTGACTATTGTTGTTATGATAAAAATGGAAAATTGTTTCCTGCTAATAAAGACTTATCTGATTCAAAAAAACTAAGATAAATAAGGTATCATTTTAATCAGCATGATCAATCCTACCAAGCAATATGCATGGATTAATTAGGTTTATCATAATAACAGAGGCTCTTTAAGAAAAAACTGTACAGATATATAATATTATGAACTTGTAAAGTAATCTAAGTAATCTAAGGCACACGAAAAAACGGCAGTCACATGGCTGTTTTTAGAGCCAATAAAAGTCTATAGGTATTATAGACATGCTGCTTTAGGGATTCTATTATACTCAATGGTCTCTACAGTCACGGTAACCCATAAAACCTTGTTTGTTCATATGGCAGAGAACAGAGACTTCTTAGTACAGATCTATACAGCTTCCATGTACTGCTTTACTGGCTCCTTTGGGCCTTGCATATACTGTATGTAGCGATGCTTCTAAGAGAGAGTACCTCTGCACACACAGAGTCTGATGGCACATGCCACAAATTTTCTTTTACATTTGCACTGAATCCAAGATTTAAAAAAATAAGTCCTACATAGGCTCCTGTATGAGTTTAAAGATAAAATAACCAGCTATAGTTGGTTATATAACTAGCAAATTTTAAATTTATCATGATTATACTTAATCTGTGAACTGTTTATATGTAGGCTACCTGCAATTTACAGATTTTATTAGGACTTTATGAATATCATAATTATAGCTTTTGTAAATACCCATGGCAATTAAGCTGTGTATAATTTCTGTATAATTTACATTTTCTTAATTAAGTGGAGGAATTTTTTAATAACCACAAAATTCACGCTCTACCTCACCCACTTTACCTGACTTCTATATCAGAAAAAACTTTTATTGTAATGCATTTACACTGGCAACTGGCATAAATACATTAATAAATATCCCCCATACTGTTTTAAATATCCTCCTTTCCCTCACACAGCATGTTATGTTATAAATTTGGCAGACTGCAGCCACCACTACAGGGAGCTCCGTGCACAGGAAAGTATGCAATTACCATTGAACTCAGAGGAAGCTGAAAATTCTCTATGCACTGAGCTCCCTCTAGTGTCAGTTGCAGGAAAATGCCATGGTTTCATGTAGGTAAGCAAGAGAAGGAGTTCAGCTCTGGGCTTACCTCACCATGGGTTCCATAGCAGTGGTATGGTCTGTCTCCATGGGGAGTATGCCACTGTGCAAATGGCATATGTAAGGGGCAATGAGGATTGGCAGTGGGACTTCAACATGCCTGATCCTTTTGTTTTTAGGAGATATCCTGAGTATGTATGTGTTGTGCAGGGCATGTCAGATTATGGATGTTCGGGGTGGGGGGGTTTGACAGCTATCAACTGAATTAGCATTCGGCTGACATGTATCTTATCTGTATTGCGAACCTGATGCTCAGTAACAGATTACAAGAGTAAAAAAAATTTGATTCCTTAGTTATACCTTTTAATGGCTAAATGAAAAGATGTACAACAGTACATAGACATAGAGAGGTATATGAGACAAGATATGTAAAGCAGGTCATTATGAGTGAAGGAGTTATAGATAATGAGTGTGAAAGTTTTATTGTCCCCTAATACATATCCAATCCGTGAATGTGATGAACCCAAGCGGCCTTCCTTTAGAGATGTAGAAGGACAGAAATCCACACTACATATTAATTTCTGATCTGTGTGTATCAAAGGTTGCCATGAGTTTGTTTCTTAGATTCTCCTGTCCCTCTAGAAATGTAGGAGGTGGACAGCACACCTAGTAAGCAGGTGATGGGTGCACCTCTCCTGGGAAAGTGGTAAGCTTCCCTGTGATAATCGGATAATCCATGTGCAAAAAAAGACAGATGGAGACAGCACGTCCTTTTGTTGAGGTTTATTCCAGATGCAATGTTTTGGCCGAAGAGCCTTTGTCAAGCATGCTTCCAGAATAAACCTCAACAAAAGGAGGTGCTGTCTCCATCTTCCTTTTTTTGCACATGGATTCTCCTGTCCCTCTGAGACTTGAAATTCCCATTTAATATCAAGAGTTTAATGTCTGTGATGATGTTTTGGTCATGGCCACAAAAAAGTTTTGGAACAGGTAGAGCTTTCCTTTTTTCTTTTATTGTGTGGCAATGAGAGTTCATTCCTGTTCGAAGCTTTTGATCAGTTTAACCTGAACAATAGGTGAAACTGGTCAAAAGCTTAGAACCATATTATAAATTGTATAAAGGTAAAATCTCCAAAAAATTACTCTATACAAGTGCAGTTCAGTGCAACCAATTGATACTGATATTACACTGCCCGGTGTTCAGGAAGTGTGAGCGCCGATCGTTGACAACACATCCATTGGAGATCATTTGCATGGGCCTGATTGCACAGGCCAATACAAACAGAATGTGGGACGAACGATTGCTACCGCAGCATTCCTCCCTCGTTCTCTTCTATTCATTATCGGCTGATCACACATGAGATGTTCTGCCGATAATCGGGCATCTTTCATCCTGATAAAAGATGCCATTCAGCCAAGAAACGAACGTTTGCTCTCTCGTTGGCTGATTGACTGTTTGATTATACGAGCCAATTATGGGGAAAAAGTGTTCCTATGAACGCTTGTTCCCAATATTTTGCCCGGAGATTGTAAATCATAGGGACATTAGACACCCACGTTGCTGCCAATATCATACAAAGTCATTTATCCTATTGGTATGTTTTTTTTGGGTGTCCAAATAAAACAAGGCAAACACAGTGAGAGGATACAAACTCCTTGCAAATGCTACTCCAGCAGGGGCAGACTGGCAAACTAAAGTGGCCCTTGGAAAAAAACTAAAAGTGGCCCCATGTTGGAGGTGGGTCCAAATTGACAGAAGACGGGGCAACACAAGTAGACGGGGTCAGAAATACCATAGTGCAAAATACCATCCCATCAGAACCATATACCACAGTGCAGCACAATATACTGCCCCAAAAGCTGTCGCTCTGTGGTCGCCACCAATAGATGCCATTTTCTATCCTCCTTCAGTTGTCTCTGACTAGGATATGGAGAAGTGGGTTTAGGCAGGCCACAGCACTTGAATTCAGGAGGCCATGTGTGGTCGCTGGCTGGGTATATGATTACCTGATTCTCACAGCGATAATTATCGCCGAGTGCTCATTATGTACCCGGCCAGTGGCAGAGAGGAGGGCTTGGGCAGCTCTCTAGGCAGTGGTCCACCGGCAAATTTCACTGTAGGGTCTATGGCCAGTCCACCCCTGTCTAAACGTACAACCTCGGTTGAATACGTAACTGTGCAGACATCTGTGCCACGTGCCACCATGCTGCTTTAGGTTGTATTTTGGCAATACTAATGTATACAGTGGTGTGAAACAAGATGAGTAGAAGATCTAATCTTGAATGCGTCAATCCATAGTGGAGTATATATAAACATACATATTAGTAGCCACAACTATGTGATGTTGGCGTCCTAGTCTGTCAGACATGTTGCTTACATGCTCAGTCTGCAGGACCTCCTTATCACTTCCATCTACAGACAAACATAATAGCTCCAGGCTGCGGACAAAAGCCTCGGAGGAAGCTGAAAATATGTACTGGAGCATTTGTTCATTGCAAACCCCGCTGCAAGAATGTAAATGCAGACAGACCCACCCTATTCTGATCAAAACAGTTTGCTGGAATAAAAGAATGGCCGTCCCAAAGTGAATGAAATGAAAAAAAAAATTCAAGTATTGTTTAAGACATATAAAAAAGTCTAGAAGTGTAAGGCTTCCTGGTATTGAATTGAGGCACCCGGCTGTCTCTGGGGAAGCAAGCTCAGGAATCAAGATTGTTTAGATTTTGGCAGTGATGGAGAACTGCAGTCACGCACTCTGAACTGCTCTGAATCCGAGCAGAAGCAGGAAGATATTCTTAACTCTGTATATTCAGGCCTTACATCTACTTAAAGGCACACTTCTGGAAGAATTATCTCATGAGCCGATGACAAGCAAGTGACCATCATGAGCATTAATTGGTGACACTACCATGAAGTTAGTAGGGCATCAGGAACATAATCTGACCAGGCGGAACTTGCACAAGTAGTTGACAGCATGATGTATTGATCCACCACCCCCCGATCAGCTGTTTCCCATGCATTGAAGTCAATGTAATCCCAACCTTCAAAAATTACTGATTAAAAGCAGAGATTCAGAGGAATGACTTCAGAGCGGTCATATTTGTATGATTCCCACCATCTGAGCTGTGTTTAGAATATCATTGCTGCTCAGATTGTTCCTGTCACAGGCTGTGTTATTGCTAGCTTTTGGCTCCAGTCCCATCCACATCATATCTCCCATGTAATGAATTAAATATGGCATGTCTGTTGGAGGGAAAGGCTCACGGAGCTTACATACCAAAAAGGCAGATAGGTCATTAAGAAAGTCTGGCCCCCTATTTAGGCTCCTGAGCGATTAAGCTTTAATCGTTTCAGTGTCCTCTCTACTTTCCTTGTAGGACATTTGTGAGATTCCAAAATCTGTGTTCATTTTAAAGGAAATTTATCATAATCTGTTCCATATTTACTTCCAAAACCATTCAGACTTTACTTCTACCTATCTGACCTAATAACATTGATATGGGTACTTATCTCTAAAAAGAAGCAGCCTGCACATTTTTTCATTGGGACATGAGTTATAAAATCTTTTTGCAACTTTTAGAAGACTAGGTCCTTGGGTGACACAGGATAAAACATTTCACGAAATGTTATGTCCACATGTGTGGACTCTTGTGTGATATACCCTGAGTGAGACGATATCTAGATAGGATGCTTCAGAGTCTGATAGCAGGAGGCCAGCCCTTCCTATTCCAACAACTGAAGGTCAAATCTCAGCGAGTAAAACCATCCTTGGTAGTTTCATACAATTCATTTGTGTGTGTGATATTTATAGACTCCTCATACAGATTATATAGTTGAATTACATGTATGTGTATATATAAAATTGTAGGAAATGCTGTTTCCACGTCAATGTTGAGGAATTGTGACGCCAGCGGAAAATATCACATTTCACAAGGTATTTTTGGTACTGATAGTATCGTCTGCCTGGTACACAATCTAAAAGGGGCTGCGTGCATGGACATCTAATAGGGCTCATGAACATGGCAGAGTGATTTGCTCAGAGCCTGTCCATCAGTCAGTGCATGGAGGCTACATGGTGCCACCTTAGTACAAAGTCACGCAGTCTCCATGCTATGCTGCCCAGGCTCTGTCAGACTTACAGTGCCTTGCAAAAGTATTCACCCCCTTGACTTTTTTCGTATTTTGGTGCCTCACAACCTGGAATTAACATGGATTGTTTGAGGATTTGCATCATTCAATTTACAGAACATGCCCACAACTTTGAAGATTTTATTTTATTTTTTATTGTGAAGCAAACAACAAATAGGACAAAATAACAGAAAAAGTCAATGTGCATAACTATTCACCCCCCTAAAGTCAATACTTTGTAGAGTCCCTTTTTGCGGCACTCACAGCTCTAAGTCACTTTAGATAAGCTTGCCACATCTTACCAATGGGATTTATGCCCATTCCTCCTTGCAAAACTGCTCCAGTTCCTTCAAGTTGTATGTTTTGCGCTTGTGAACAGCAATCTTTAAGTCTGACCACAGATTTTCTATTGGATTGAGATCTGGGCTTTGACTAGGTCAGTGATGGGCAAAGTGCGGCTCTCCAGCTGTTGCTAAACTACAACTCCCACCATGCCCTGCAGTAGGCTGATAGCTATAGACAGGCTTTGCATGCTGGGAGTTGTAGTTCTGCAACAGCTGGAGAGCCGCACTTTGCCCATCACTGGACTAGGCCATTCCCACACATTTACATGTTTCCCCTTAAACCATTCAAGTGTTGCTTTAGCAGTGTGTTTGGGGTCATTGTTTTGCTGAAAGGTGAACCTCCGTCCTAGCCTCAAATCGCGCACAGAGTGGTACAGGTTTTGCTCAAGAATATCCCTGTATTTAACACCATCCATCTTTCCCTCAACTCTGACCAGTTTCCCAGTCCCGGCTGCTGAAAAACATCCACACAGCATGATGCTGCCACCACCATGTTTCACTGTGGGGATGGTGTTCTTTGGGTGATGTGATGTGTTGGGTTTGCGACATAGTGTTTTCTTTGATGGCCGAAAAGTTAAATTTTAGTCTCCTCAGACCAGAGAACCTTCCTTCATACATTTCGGGAGTCTCCCACATGCTTTTTCGCAAACTCACAACGTGCCTTTTTGTTTTGTTTTTAGCTGAAAGTAATGGCTTTCTTCTGGCCACTCTGCCATAATGCCCAACTCTATGGAGTGTATGGCTTATTGTCGTCCTATGTACAGATACTCCAGTCTCTGCTGTGGAACTCTGCAGCTCCTCCAGAATACCTTAGGTCTCTGTGCTGCCTCTCTGATTAATGCCCTCCTTGCCCGGTCCGTGAGTTTAGTTTTATTTATGTATTTTTCTCATTACACTTCACCAACTTAGATGATTGTGTTCTGATCCATCACATAAAATTCTGATTAACAAAACATTGAACTTAAGGCTGTAATGTACCAAAGTACGAAAAAAAGTCAAGGGGGTGAATACTTTTGCAAGGCACTGTATACGCCGGGCTATATGGTCAACCCCTTACCTGAACTATTTGTTAAATTCCTTTTGGTTTCACTTGCTTGCTAGGCCTTGCAAAAGAGCTATAATCCGTTTTTCTGTCTGTGTACCAACTTCTGCCTGTTTCCTGGATTCTAACTCTCTTCTGCCTGACCTAACCCATGCCTGTTCACCATACTGACCCTGACCTCTGGGCTGTTTCTCAGATTCACACATACTCTGCCTGCTCTGACCTCTGGCTGTTTTCTGACTTTGTGTATGGCCAGATCCCCCAGTGCTATTCTAAGAGGTAGCAGCCTGGAGGCTCCCCTGCAGTAGAGGCCAGATTCCTGTATAGCAGTTACAAGGTAAAAACTAGGGACTGCCAGGAAAACACCCTCAGAACTAGCCCAAAGTCAAACTGGTTGGCTGATACAGTGGGTCCACACTCACTGCTCACAACACTATGGAAGTAAAGCAGAGACAACATGTATCTCTTAGCAGCCATATTACAGCATCTTACAAATAAAAATAGGTTGTAGCTCAAACCATCCCCGTACCATTGGTTCTGTATGCAGCAAACATAAAATGCATGTATGTAAAAAATTGCCAATATTGTTTTAGTTTTTACTGCATTTCATTTTTATTCCATGCAAAAAAAACTGCCAACAAGTAAAGTAATTAAAATTACAGCTTTAATAGGGACTTATTCAAATGTGTGTGTGTGTGGTCTGTGAAACATGGTCAATGTGATGGCCACATTTCCAAGACTGACCATGGCTCGTCTGAGCCGAACTCACTGCATCATGCAATGAAGAATGATGGATGTATGGATTCCACATGAAAAAGCCACAGATTAGCCCCTTGTGTTGGCACAATTGATGCAGATATCTGAAATTCAGCCTTGGATTTCTGATGTTGATCCTCCAGTAAATATCACATCATAAATAAATCCAGACATATAAACAAATCCAGACATATGAACAAATGCAGAACAAATCCAGACATATGAACAGATCCAGACACATGAACAAATCCAGAACAAATCCAGACATATGAGCAGATCCAGACACATGAACAAATCCAGACATATGAACAGATCCAGACATATGAACAAATCCAGAACAAATCCAGACACTTTTGTTTTTCCTACATACAGATTACTGTAGGGTATGGTGTAAATTTTACTTTCTAAAAGTTTTGTGCAAACAGAGCAAGAAATTCTGGACAGATTAAGCTTTAAAGCATAGAGAATTCTGAATGCATAGATTGTTGTTCTCAATGGGAATCTGTGCTACTGTCCATATGGCTACAGATTATTTCTGCACTGGATTTCCAAACCTTGCCAAGAAGGCACATGTGCATTTTCTGCAGACCGATTAGCCCCAATGAATCCAAAACCGCAGCAGAAACCTGCCCCGTTTGTAGTTTGGGTAGAACTATTAACAAAAAAATGGAAAAGTCATCAGAAATCAGCTATCAAACACTCTGCTAAGCCAACTGAATACTGAGATAAAGGCAAATGACTGCATGCACCATAGTAGATTGTTTCTTGGTGGCCATACACATTAGTCTAAAGTTGATCAAAATAAATGATTTCAGACAAAACGAATGTTCATCTATTGAAATTTAACAATGGACGATCATTTTAGCCAACCAATGATAGACCACTATCATCTGGAAAGAAGTTATGCATTTAATATTTTTGAACGATAGTCGGATGAAATATCTTTCATTCATAGAAATAGCATTCATGAACGAAAGATCTTTTTTTGAAAGAACATTCCTAGAAAGATCTTTCATCCCTCGCCCGGTTTTATTGAACATGTATGGGTACTATGTAATATGGACTAAAATGTGTATGGCTCTGTGAGAAGAACGTTCACCAGATGTTTGTTCAACTGCTGTTCAACCATCAACCAACTTCTACCTAATGTCTATGGCCACTTTTAGGTCCTGTGCACATCGTGTTAGAGCCCTACATTTGGTATATACAGTATGCTGGGAAATTCTCCTAAGTCTCTCTGGTCAAGCAAAAAGAGTTGGTATATCTTTATCACTGTATAAAACACCTAGTAGTAATCTTTTTAGCATGGGAGTCAAAGGACAACATATTCCATTGTATGGAATCTATAAGAGTCTGCCATTGCTGGTCGAGCAA
Source organism: Bufotes viridis (assembly GCA_033119425.1). Taxonomy (NCBI): domain Eukaryota; kingdom Metazoa; phylum Chordata; class Amphibia; order Anura; family Bufonidae; genus Bufotes; species Bufotes viridis. Next base: position 8,864 of record JAKVIS010000580.1, on the reverse strand, counting down.
TACTCCCAACGTTGATGTCTACTACTAGTCTCTAAACATCCATAGCTCATACCTAGGCTTGGCAAAACAATTCAAATCCATTTCTTAATGCGTGTCCCAGGTTTTTGATGCTTCTCCTTCTCCATTTTGGCAGATTATCTAATTCCTGATTAGAACGCCATTTAGGATTTTTTGTGGATTTCCAAACCATAGAGTTAAGGCTATAAACATTTTACTTTACTTTCCATGACTAAGATGTTACTTGTCTTTTATATCATGTTATCTGGCGTATTATTATGTGAAGTTATATATAGCTAGGTGATTTGTAGAACTTTCTTCACCGTGTACACATAGGAACACATGTGCAGTAATCTTTTGTGAAATAATGAAAATATACCAGAATGTTACTCCAATACGATAACACTTGTGGTGTTAAGTAATTCGCTCACTTCAGCACTGTGAATGTTCCACTAATAATATTTTCCTACCAGTCTGCCAAAATAGTGGTCTCTCTACTCTACTGAAAGTAGATCTGCCAGGTGAAAAATGTCCCCCTCTCTACATGTAGGATGTTACCAAGGAAAGATGAGTAGGTGGGTATATTTTTTATTTGATTATAATGCGGCATTTGATTGCGGCACTCAATTTAAATGGAGCCTTACAGCAGCACAGGTACCAGGGACGTAAACTCTCCAGAAAATTCTGTGGAGTCAAAAAACATGGGGGGGGGGGGGGGCCTGAGTCCATGAAAAAACTAATAGATTTGTCTGTGATTATTTTTTTTTTTTGGGCTGGTTGTACTTGAGCAAGTTTGTTTGGTAGTAATTATTCTTATTTCCAGTGAATCCTGCTTCTCAGTATTTTGAGCTATAGACCTGTATTGTTCTATTTTTTATTATTCATTATGATTTTCCAATCCTCCCAAAAGAAAAACATTCGCCATCCATGATTTTTGTCTAAGTTGTCCAGAGTAAAGAAAAATTCCTGTTGGCAACCACCAGAGCTACAGTATGAGCATCTATATTGCTCTGGGGCTAAAGAATAGATAAAGTTGGTATGAAGCTTTAATATGGTCGTGTATAAGTCTGTACTAATAGAAAATGATAAAACATTCACCTTGGCCGTCATAGCCATAACAGTGACGATACAGAGAAGAAGCAATAGGTGTCTGGGAGACAGGAGGACTCTGGACAAATTAGAACTTATAAATGCAAAAACCTGAAACCCCAAGGCTCTACCAAATCAAACTTAGATCTCCGTAGAACCCTACAATATTGTACGTACAGGGATGCAGCCGTAATATGGTCAATGATGTGTTCATATCACAGTCATAACACATTTTTTTTAATATGTAACTTGATACTTACAGAAGATTCAAATCAGTTCCTTAAAGTGTAACTGTCATTTGTTTTTGTAATGTGTAGGGGCAGAGATACTGACCATTTTTGTAATATATTTTAATTACTGAAATTGTACATTTCTATTAGTACAATAGCTCGTGCCTTAGCAATGCTCCCTGTCTTCTATTTACTTACCTGTGGAGACACGCTCCACGGTGGCTGCTGCTGCCCTCCCTGCTTCCCTCTCTCTCTATATATACACATATACCGTATTTTTCGTACCATAAGACGCACTTTTTTCCCCCCCCCCAAAGTGGGGGGAAAAATGTCACAGTGTCTTATGGGGCGAATACTATGTGGTTGTGAACAGCGTGAGAGCGCTCTGTGAGAGCGAGAAGAGAGAGGGCTGGCGGTAACGAGTGTCAGCGTCTACAGCAGGAGAGGTAAGTAGATTTTTTTATTTTATTTGCTCTGAGGCTGAGGGCACATCTCAGGATGATGGCTGGAGGCAGATCTGAGGCTGATGGCTGGGGGAACATCTGAGGCTGACTGCTGGGGGCGCACATCTGAGGCTGATGGCGATAGGAGACTGATGGCTGGGGGCTGATATGAGGCTAATTGCTGGGGGATGATCTGAGGCATGGGGGTCTCATTTGAGGTCTGAATGGGGGGTCTTATTTATATTGGGGCTATTAGTTGAGGTCTGATTGTTGGTCTGATGTGGGATCTTATTGGGGTCTTATTTTTTTTTATTAAACATTTTATTTATTTTGGTATAAAACAAAATGTATTACAGAACATTCTTATCAGGAATGAACACTGTTAGAAGTATTACATTGTTAACATAGCGTCCATATATTGGGGTCTTATTAACATTAGGGGTCTGATTGCTGGTCTCATCTGAGGTCTAATGAAAAATATTTTTTTCTTATCTTAGGTGCGTCTTATAGGGCGAAAAATACGGGGTATTTGTATATATTTATATAGCACAAAATGGCACACTTTGAGCTATTTTTCTAATAGAAATGTACATTATACAATATATATTTCAAAAATAGTCAGTATCTTTGCCCCTACACATTACAAAAAAAAAAGAATGACAGTTACACATTGATATATTCTCATAGACAGCCAAAAGGTGAGCCAACCTACAAAAAAAAGCTACAAGGTCTATGTGGGCTAGAGAAGATTTTTTTTTACAAACATGAGAAATGTGGAAGAATTTCATCCTAGGATCCTAAAAATATATATATATTTTCATTGTCTGTACTTAAATTGAGAAATGTTTCCCACATAATTACATTTTTGAAAGAACCTATTAAACTTTTAATTCCAACCCTGGACTTAAACCACAATGAGGCCAAGAGAAAAAGAGAGTTTTGGCAGTGTCATCCAGATCAGCCTTACATTCTAGAATTAAAATGTAAAACATATGAAAGCTATTACACTGCGAGCCACGCACTGTGTTTACTGTTGTGAAAGGGATACTGTAGACTATACAGTCCCTAAAATATTTACACCATGAGACATCTTACATCAGAGCATTGGGTGTATCACTGGACTGCATTACTGACTAATCTCCAACAATTCCCATATGTGTCAGTCTTACGCAAGTCTGCTGTTGATAATCATCTCCTGAAATTATTTTTTTTATGCTGATGGGGTAACTTTAAAAAAACAAAAAACGTGTGTGTCCATGGCGGACTGTTCTAAATGCGAATCTTTCAATAATATCTGTAAATAATAGTTGCTCTGGGTAATAAATTAGGAGGCTGCATCCATAAAGCAGGGAGTTAATGGGATGGTCCACTTTTTACTATTGGTGAGAAATCCTGATGATAGGTCATGAATATCCGATCGGCGGGGATTCGGCTCCCGGCATTCCCGCCGATCAACTGTTTGCAGAGAAGCTCTGTAGTGGTCACTTGAACAGACAAAGCCGTCCCATAGAAGTGAATGGGGACGCCATACTTGTAATTACACCTCTTCACTACTGCAATTGCTGCGGCAAGCTGGTAAACAAAGCAGAGGAGGTAGCACTCGTATGATTGGCAGGGGTGTCGGGAGTTTGACTCCCGCTGATCTGATATTGATCACCTATTCTGAAGATAGGTCATCAATAGTAAAAAGCGGACAACCCCTTTAAGTGGTTCATTTTTGGTCACCATCTATAATGGAGGATTTGTTTTTTAAGCCGCCTGCAGTTTGGCCAAATATCTTTTTGATTATTACTTTGATGTGTTTTAATTACAGCTTAAAAGAAGTATATCTATATATTTTTATGGTTCAATCAATTTTTATTGATAAAATGCACTTAATGACAAGCATGTCAATTGCAGATAAGAAAAAAGATATCAAAGTGTCATAGACTTCGAAAAAACAAGCAAAATGCTGAGTACATTAGGGTATATCATAGCCTTCCTTATGTGAAAAAGAATCTGGAACGTCACACAAAGACAAGGGACGGGGGGGGTGAGAGGGAAGGGAGTAGGTTAGGGGTCAAGGGTAAGGGACAAGTGGTAATCCTTTATTTCTCAGCTACCAAAAAATTACAGTTCAGGAGCTAGGAGCCAGAGGAGCTAGGGGCCTCAATATTGCCAGTGTCCAGCCAGCTACCAAACGGGCCGAGTTTCTAAATTGGAACCAAGGTTCCCAAGAGCGTAAGAAAACCTGGACCCGATTATAGGATTCTGATCCGAGTTCCTCCATATATCTATATATTTTTAAATTTATTACCAAATACTGATATGTGTTCTTTTTTTTTTTTTTTTTTAACATAGACTTAAAGGGGTTCGGCAGTTATTTTAAACTGATGATCTATCCTCTGGATAGATCATCAGCATCTGATCGGCGGGGGTCCGACACCCGGGACCCCTGCCGATCAGCTGTTTGTGAAGGCAGCTGCACTGGCAGTAGCGCCGCGGCCTTCTCGCTGTTTACCGCAGGCCCAGTAACGTCACAACTAGTATCACTCGCCTGGGCTCGAATGAAGCTTAGCCGCGCCCAGGCCAGTGATACTAGTCGTGATGTCACTGGGCCTGCGGTAAACAGCAAAAAGGCCGCGGCTCTACTGCCAGTGTCGCTGCCTTCTCAAACAGCTTATCGGTGGGGTCCCGGGTGTCGGACCCCTGCCGATCAGTTTAAAATAACTGCAGAACCCCTTTCATTTGCTTTTATTATATTTTTCATATAGTAGACCATAGCAGCCTGTAGTTTGGGGGGTGTACATTGACTTTTGTTGTAGGCGGTTGTAGGCATGTGCTGTGACTTGCACAGAGGTCGATATGCGGGGTGGGGAAGGTGATAACATTAATTGTAATCCTGCCTACTATGATAATAAGACGACTGCTGAAAACTAATCTCTATAGAACAGGAAATATCAGCCTATTATGAGGCCCGGCGTCAGAGTGAAATTTTGAATATACATAGTGACATGTAAAATAAATATAGTAAATAAAAAATCACCAATTCTTAAAGGGAATCAGCTCCAAAACACCCTCCAAACTAGAGTATGAGGTGTATAGTGTAAGTGATGCTGAGTCCAGTTATGTCATTTTTATCACTAACTCGCGTTCCAACACTGTGTTCCAACAAACCAGCAGTAAAATGAATTGGAAGGACTCCTCCTTGAGCCCTCTCCATTATGTGTGTGAGGGTGAGAGTCCTCTCAATGCATTTTACTGCTGGTTTGTCGGAACGCAAACGAGTATGAAGATAAAAATTACATAACCGGACTCAGCTTCGGAACTGAAAGATTCCCTTTAAGAAAATATGTTTAACATATAGGACAGCTATGCACCCCTTTTCCTAACACAAACAAATAGTTGCCTCCAAATGGGATCAGATGATGATCTCATGTATGAGGGAGTGCTAACTGTTCCCCGACAAGCAGAAAGAAAAGGTTATGTTCAATTTCATTATTTCTGTTCATTTGTTCACGATTGACAAGAAGTTGCTAGAGAGGTCTGAAATAGACTTATTCCCCTTGAAATAAACATATTAGTGGTGGATTTGGGTGAAATAGCAGCATTTCAGTTGTATATGGCCATCGTTATGCCAGATATGTATTGTAATTGCACTGATACATGAACCCCCAGTGCCTTTCATACAGTTAAAGGGGTATTCCATTTTTTTTAAATGATGACCTATCCTCTGGATAGGTCATCAATATCACATCAGATCACTAATCATCTGATTCAGGCAGCTGCAGGCGCCAGAAACTAACCAGTGGACAGACCCAGTAAGAGAAGGCTCCATCTACACGGGCCATTCCAGTGTACGGCAGCTCAACTCCCATTTCAATGAATAGGAGCGGATCTGCAGTAGGCCGACATGACCACTACACCTTAAATGGAGCCTTCTGCTTCTGGCTTTATCTGTTGTTTAGTTTCTGGTGCCACCTAAAACAGCTGGTCAGTGGGGTGCCGGGTGTCCGACCTTCACTGATCTGACTTTGATGACCTATTCGGAGAATAGATCATCTACTGTATATTACAATACCCCTTTAAGGCTGTGTTCACATCTGGCTCTGTTAGGAGCATCCATCACAGATTCGGTCAAAAAATAAAGAAATAGAGTATCATGCAGTGCCTTTTGTTAGGTAAAATGATGGACGCCATAATGGACAGCCAACGGACCCCAGAATAGGATGCGGCACTGATGTCATTTTCATTGTTCTGGTCCAGTGACAGAGCTCTACAATAGCAATGATCAACACACATGTGAACAGAACCCAACAAAGTATACAGAATTTACATTGTCCTTATTGGGATATTAATAAATTCAGTCAGCCAGGTGACATATAGTTTGCGTTCTTCCATTTCTTATTCTATGCTCTGCCACTATCAAGAGTTCACTGTTCATTCTAAGGGCTCATCCACATGATTGCAAAACACAGATCCGCAAAAAAAAACAGATGGCATCCGTCTGACGTCCGTGTTGCATACTTGTAACAATGCCTGTCCTTGTCCACAAAACCGACAAGAATAGGACATGTTCTATCTTTTCTGCGGAACGTACATGCAGACATATGGACACGGAGTCATTATTTTCCAAGCCTCATTGAAGTGAATGGTTCCGCATACGGATATGTAAAAAAAAAAAAACTGAATGGACACTGGAAAAAACATACGTTCGTCTGCATGAGCCCTACGTATGATGAATGGACATACAATACAGATCCTCCACATGTCATATTCTTACAGCTGCACCTTATATTAGGGAATAACACACATTTCCTTCCAGTGTGACCATATTAGAACAACTCTCTTTGGTAGTAGGAGGGTTTCTATAGCACAGCCAGACAAGTAGGGGCTATTCAAATTCCCAAGCGCTTCCCTGTCCAGTTGTCAGCAGAGAGCCAGTTATGTGACAGTCCTGCTACTTATTATAGGAACGAGCTTGCTTCGTAGTGGAGTAGATAAGAAAACTATAGCCATAGCCAGTATAGCAGCGGACAATAACATTCTTGGGAAATTGCTGTTTAACCATTCCTGTAATGATTTAGTATATTCTCGCTAGAGAGATCGGTATTCCTTATTCAACAACTAGATTTCCATTTTACACTGATAGGCTAAGGGTCCATTCACCTTGGCCAGCCACAGCCATAACAGTGACGATACAGAGAAGAAGCAATAGGTGTCTGGGAGACAGGAGGACTCTGGACAAATTAGAACTTATAAATGCAAAAACCTGAAACCCCAAGGCTCTACCAAATCAAACTTAGATCTCCGTAGAAATCCTACAATATTGTACGTACAGGGATGCAGCCGTAATATGGTCAATGATGTGTTCATATCACAAAGTCATAACACATTTTTTTAATATGTAACTTGATACTTACGAGAAGATTCAAATCAGTTCCCTAAAGTGTAACTGTCATTTGTTTTTGTAATGTGTAGGGGCAGAGATACTTGACCATTTTTGTAATATATTTTAATTACTGAAATTGTACATTTCTATTAGTACAATAGCTCGGTGCCTTAGCAATGCTCCCTGTCTTCTATTTACTTACCTGTGGAGACACGCTCCACGGTGGCTGCTGCTGCCCTCCCTGCTTCTCTCTCTCTCTATATATACACATATATCGTATTTTGTACCATAAGACGCACTTTTTCTCCCCAAAGTGGGGGAAAATGTCACAGTGTCTTATGGGGCGTAATACTATGTGGTTGTGAACATGCGTGAGCGCCCTGAGAGCGAGAAGAGAGAGGGCTGGCGGTAAGGAGTGTCAGCGTCTAGAGCAGGAGAGGTAAGTAGATTTTTTTATTTAATTTGCTCTGAGGCTGGGAGCACATCTCAGGATGATGGCTGGGGGACCATCTAAGGCTGACTGCTAGGGGAACATCTGAGGCTGACTGCTGGGGGCGCACATCTGAGGCTGATGGCGATAGGAGACTGATGGCTGGGAGCTGATATGAGGCTAATTGCTGGGGGATGATCTGAGGCATGGGGGTCTCATTTGGAGGTCTGAATGGGGGTCTTATTTATATTGGGGCTAGATAGTTGAGGTCTGATTGTTGGTCTGATGTGGGATCTTATTGGGGTCTTATTTTTTTATTAAACATTTTATTTATTTTGGTATAAAACAAAATGTATTACAGAACATTCTTATCAGGAATGAACACTGTTAGAAGTATTACATTGTTAACATAGCGTCCATATATTGGGGTCTTATTAACATTAGGGGTCTGATTGCTGGTCTCATCTGAGGTCTAATGAAAAATATTTTTTTCTTATCTTAGGTGCGTCTTATAGGGCGAAAAATACGGGGTATTTGTATATATTTATATAGCACAAAATGGCACACTTTGAGCTATTTTTCTAATAGAAATGTACATTATACAATATATATTTCAAAAATAGTCAGTATCTTGTGCCCCTACACATTACAAAAAAAGAATGACAGTTACACATTGATATATTCTCATAGACAGCCAAAAAGGTGAGCCAACCTACAAAAAAAGCTACAAGGTCTATGTGGGCTAGAGAAGATTTTTTTTTACAAACATGAGAAATGTGGAAGAATTTCATCCTAGGATCCTAAAAATATATATATATTTTCATTGTCTGTACTTAAATTGAGAAATGTTTCCCACATAATTACATTTTTGAAAGAACCTATTAAACTTTTAATTCTAACCCTGGACTTAAACCACAATGAGGCCAAGAGAAAAAGAGAGTTTTGGCAGTGTCATCCAGATCAGCCTTACATTCTAGAATTAAAATGTAAAACATATGAAAGCTATTACACTGCGAGCCACGCACTGTGTTTACTGTTGTGAAAGGGATACTGTAGACTATACAGTCCCTAAAATATTTACACCATGAGACATCTTACATCAGAGCATTGGGTGTATCACTGGACTGCATTACTGACTAATCTCCAACAATTCCCATATGTGTCAGTCTTACGCAAGTCTGCTGTTGATAATCATCTCCTGAAATTATTTTTTTATGCTGATGGGGTAACTTTAAAAACAAAAAACGTTTGTGTCCATAGGCGGACTGTTCTAAATGCGAATCTTTCAATAATATCTGTAAATA
>JAKVIS010000579.1:0-62066 GCA_033119425.1 Bufotes viridis | reverse complement strand
TAGGAAGATATGCGTCCTGGCCGTGCTTACTGGTCCACGTATCTGTGGTTAGGTGGAACTTGCCACAGATGGCATTGCGCAGTGCACACTTGATTTTATCAGATACTTGGTTGTGCAGGAAAGGCACGGCTGTCTTGGAGAAGTAGTGGCGGCTGGGAAGAACATACTGTGGGACTGCCATGGACATCAGCTGTTTGAAGCTGTCTGTGTCCACCAGCCTGAATGACAGCATTTCAAAGGCCAGTAGTTTAGAAATGCTGGCATTCAGGCCCAGGGCTTGAGGGTTGCTACGTGGGAATTTACGCTTTCTTTCCAAGGGGTATTGCTATTTTGGCAATTGAATTTCACCCCACAACAAAATATATGTTTTTGCAGACACTATGAATCTTTGCCAGACACAGCTGAAACCACTGATTTATGGTATTGCTATTTTGGCAATTGAATTTCACCCCAGAACAAAATATATGTTTTTGCGGACACTATGAAACTTGGCCAGCCACAGCTGAAACCACTGATTTATGGTATTGCTGTTTTGGCAATTGAATTTCACCCCAGAACAAAATATATGTGTTTGCTGACACTATGAAACTTGGCCTGCAACAGCTAGGACACCAGATTCAGGGTATTGCTATTTTGGCAATTGAATTTCACCCCAGAACAAAATATATGTTTTGGCAGACACTATATACTTTTCCATCCACAGCTGTGACACCAGATTTATGGTATTGCTATTTTGGCAATTGAATTTCACCCCCAGAACAAAATATATGTTTTTACGGACACTATGAAACTTGGCCAGCCACAACTGAAACCACTGATTTATGGTATTGCTATTTTGGCAATTGAATTTCACCCCAGAACAAAATATATGTTTTGGCGGACACTATTATACTTTGCCAACCACAGCTGAAACCACTGATTTATGGTATTGCTATTTTGGCAATTGAATTTCACCACAGAAAATAATCTATCCTTTGCCAAGTGCCAGACAGCAGACATTATTATACTTGGCTAGCCAAAGCTGGAACACCAGATTTAGGGGATTGGTATTTGGGCAATTGTATTTAACCCCTTAATAAAATATAGAAATTGCTTTCCTGATTTTCTAGGGGTGACAATTAGCACAGCCAAGCCCCTGATGTAGAATATAGCAAAAAAAAAAAAAAACTAGTATTGATGGATTGATGGACTTGGTGGCAACTTGTTCTGGTGCACCACAAGTCACAAAATGGCCGCCGATCACCCCAGAAAATAAGTGACAGAAAAACGCTCTGTGCAGCCTAAAAACAGTGAGCAAGTAACTAGCAGAAGTTCAATCATTCACAGCTGTAGATCGATCAGTTCATTAGGTGCTGTTGCTGACTTTCCTGCCTAATCTCGCCCTCACAGAAGCTGCGTCCTCTCCCTACACTAATCAGAGCAGTGTGACGTGCGGCGCTACGTGACTCCAGCTTAAATAGAGGCTGGGTCACATGCTGCACTTTTCCAATCACAGCCATGCCATTAGTAGGCATGGCTGTGATGAGGCTCTTAGGGCAAGAAGTAAAGCGCTAGCTGATTGGCTTCTGTGCAGCCCTTCAGAAAGCGGGACGTAATCGCCGAACAACGAACCCGAACCCGAACTTTTTTGAAAATGTTCGGGTCCGTGTCCGGACACCCCAAAATTCGGTACGAACCCGAACTATGCTCGAACTGTTCGATCAACACTAAAAGTTAACAAAGTGGAATTCAATCCGAACTTTAGGAAAAAATTAGATTTGTCTCAACTTCAAATTTCCTTGAGATTCTTAGTAATGGATCACATTTTTTTCTAAAATGGCTGCTGGACATGTTACAAAGTGAAAGGAAGAAGCCCGAGAACGAAGGAGCCCCCATAATACCATTTAGACAATGTATCAACATATAGCCAGCCCTGTGATGTCACAGCCAGGGGTGGGATTTCAATTTTATCAGGTTCCCTACTCAACGGCAAACATGCGGCATCGTAACACATGTTTACATATACATACACCATATATATGCCACACCCAGGCTCGGACTGGCCCACAGGGTACAGGGAATCCCCGGTGGGCCCCTGAGCAAAGTGGGCCCCATTCTCCCACCCCCTGTACAAGTGGCACATAACACAGTAGACTTACTGCACTACATACATATATTCAATGTACAGCACCTCAACCAGCCTGTGTTCATTTAAAAAGCTTATTTATTATTAATTATATTTGAATGCATTCGTATGGTGGGCCCCCAAAATAAATTTGACTGGTGGGCCCTATGTATCCCAGTCCGACACTGGCAACACCCATATACATGCAGTAAATACACCATATTTACACTACACACACATACCACCCAACTTTTAAAAAGCCTAAACTATGGAATGGAAGCACTCATCTTCAGCTGCCACTGTAATTTTAACAGCAGGATCTGGAAAACCTGAGGAAACTGGCTGAAACCTATGCCTGGTCACAGTCCTATAAAATAATCTATTACTACAGATTTTAGGTTGTTTTAAACAGTAATTGCAGTAATCCAAGCATCTGTTATTGAGTTTAAACTGCTGTCTGATACAAGCAGTTTTGGGGTGTATTTATTTTAAATATATCAAAGTACGTCCATTAATCCTTGCTTTTGGGGTAAATTTGAAGTCTGATACAAACAGTTTTGGGGTGTGTTCATTTTAAATATATAAAAGTATATCCATTCATCCTTGATTCTGGGGTAAATTTGCGGACTGATACAAACTGATACAAACTGTTTTGGGGTGTGTTTGTTTCATATATAAGTCTTTACATTCATCCTTTTTTTTGGTTGGGGGGTAAATTTTGTTTTTGGGTGTGTTTATTTTAAATATATAAAGGTACATCCATTCATCCTGGCTTTTGGGGTGAATTTGTTGCCTGATACAAACAGTTTTGTGGTGTGTTTATTTCATATATTAGAGGACTTCCACTCATCCTTGCTTTAGGGCGGATTTGCAGTCTAATACAACCAGTTTTGGGGTGTATTAATTTTAAATATTTAAAAGTATGTCCATTGATCCTTGCTTTTGGGGTGAATTTGCAGTCTGATACAACCAGTTTTGGGGTGTGTTTATTTCATGCAAAAAAGTAATTCCATTCATCCTTGTTTTGGGGTGAATTAGCAGTCTGATACAACCAGTTTTGGGGTGTATTTATTTATACAGAAAAGTATGTCCATTGAACATTGCTTTTGGGGTAAATTTGCAGTCTGATGCAAACAGTTTTGGGGTGTGTTTATTTTATGTATAAAAGTACTTCCATTCATCCTTGCTTTTGGGGTGAATTTGTGGCCTGATACAAACAGTTTTGGGGTGTGTTTATTTCACATATAAAAGCAATTTCATTCATTCTTCCTTTCGGTGTGAATTTGTGGCCTGATACAACCAGTTTTTGGGTGTGTTTATTTCAAATATAAAAGTACTTACATTCATCCTTGCTTTTGGGATGACTTTGTGGCCTGATACAACCAGTTTTGGAGTGTGTTTTTTCACATATAAAAGCAATTTCATTCATTCTTCCTTTCGGTGTGAATCTGACACAACCAGTTTAGGGGTGTGTTTATTTCATATATAAAAGTACTTCCATTCATCCTTCCTTTTGGGGTGAATGTGTGCCTGATACAACCAGTTTTGGGGTGTGTTTATTTCACATATAAAAGCAATTTCATTCATTCTTCCTTTCGGTGTGAATCTGACACAACCAGTTTAGGGGTGTGTTTATTTCATATATAAAAGTACATCCATTCATCCTTCCTTTTGGGGTGAATGTGTGCCTGATACAACCAGTTTTGGGGTGTGTTTATTTCACATATAAAAGCACTTTCATTCATCCTTGCTTTTGGGGTTAATTTGTGGCCTGATACAAACTGTTTTTGGGTGTGTTTATTTTATGTATAAAAGTACTTCCATTCATCCTTGCTTTTGGGGTGCATTTGCGGCCTGATACAACCAGTTTTGAGGTGTGTTCATTTCATATATAAAAGTACTTCCATTCATCCTTCCTTTTGGGATGAATTTGCAGTCTGATACACCCAGTTTTGGGGTGTGTTTATTTCAGATATAAATTTGCTTCCATTCATCCTTGCTTTTGGGTTGAATTTGCGGCCGGGTACAACAATTTTTGGGGTGTGTTTATTTCATGTATTAACCGCCTCAGCCCCCCTAGCTTAAACACCCTTAATGACCAGACCACTTTTTACAATTCTGCACTACACTACTTTCACCGTATATTGCTCTGTCATGCAATTTACCACCCAAATGAATTTTACCTCCTTTTCTTCTTGCTAATAGAGCTTTCATTTGGTGGTATTTCATTGTTGCTGACATTTTGAATTTTTTTGCTATTAATAAAAATTTAACGACATTTTTGCAAAAAAATGAAATTTTTCACTTTCTGTTGTTAATTTTTTTAAAAAAGACTAAATTTCTATATAATTTTTATCTATAAATTTATTGTTCTACATGTCTTTAATTAAAAAAATGCAATAAGTGTATATTTATTGGTTTGGGTAGCGTTTACAAACGGTGGTGCAAAAAAGTGAATTTCCGCATTTTGAAGCAGCTCTGACTTTCTGAGCACCTGTCATGTTTCTTCAGGTGCTAGAATGTCAGGATAGTATAAATACCCCCCAAATGACACCATTTTAAAAAGAAGACACCCCAAAGTATTCACGGAGGGGCATGGTGAGTTCATGTATCATTTCATCTTTTTTCACAAGTGCTTTTATCTTAGAGCAAAACAACTGCAGCCTCCAGCAGCACACACTTCATCCAGGAAGTAATATAAACCGCACAGAGAAGCAGTAAGGGAGGGAATATAAAGCAAACCAATTAATCAAGATAAGAGGCAGCTGAGGGAGAGAAAGGAACTGAGCAAAGTGAAACCAAAACAAAGAACGTCATACACAAGACAGGGAGAAACCTCTGACCGACCGTCTCCCAGAACCGGCGGTGACAACACCCCACAAATGACCCCATTTCGGAAAGTAGACACCCCAAGGTATTCACTGAGGGGCATAGTGAGTCCGTGGGAGATTTTTTTTTTTTTGGCAGAAGTTAGCAGAAATGGAAACTTAATTATTTATTTTTTTCCTCAGAAAGCAAAGATAAAAGGAAGTACTTTTACATTTGAAATAAGTACACCCCTAAAATTGTTTGTATCAGGCTGCAAATTCACCCCAAAAGCAAGGATGAATGAAAGTGTTTTTATATATGAAATGAACACACCTCAGAACTGTTTGTATCAGGCTTCAAATGCACCCCAGAAGCAAGGTTGAATGGTACAACTTTTATACATAAAATAAACCGACTCCAAAACAGTTTGTATGAGGCCGTAAATTCACCTGAAAGCAAGGATGAAAGGAAGTACTTTTATACATGAAATAAAAACACCCCAAAACTGGTTGTATCAGGCCCCAAATTCAACCCAAAGCAAGGATGAAAGTGCCTTTATATGTGAAATGAACACACCTCAAAACTGTTTGTATCAGACTGCAAATTCACCCCAAAATAAATGGTCAAAGGACATACTTTTATATATAAATAATCACACCCAAAAACTGGTTGTATCAGACTGCAAATTCACCCCAAAAGCAAGGATGAATGGTAGTACTTTTATACATGAAATAAACACACCCCAAATCTGTTTGTATCAGACCGCAAATTCACCCCAAAAGCAAAAATGAACGGAAGTACTTTAACCACTCCACGACCGCCTAACGCACGGTCGGTCGTGTTGTTCTGGATGGACGCATCCGTGCATCATCTTGCGAGAGGCGAGATTTGCTGTGAACGCACGTGCGTTCACAGCGGCGCACAGCTCTGTAGTTACACTGCAGCCTACCAGCAATTTGTGGCCTGATACAACCAGTTTTGGGGTATGTTTTTTTATGTAAAAAAGTAGTACCATTCATCCTTGCTTTTTGGGTGAATTTGCAGTCTGATGCAAACAGTTTTGGTGTGTGTTTATTTTATATAAAAAAGTATGTCCTTTGACTATTGATTTTGGGTTGAATTTGCAGTCTGATTTCACCATTTTCGAGGTATGTTCATTTCATACATAAAAGTACTTCCTTTCATCCTTGCTTTTGGGGTGAATTTGTGGCCTGATACAACCAGTTTTGGGGCGTGTTTTTTTTATTTATAAAAGTACTACCATTCATCCTTGCTTTTGGTTTGAATTTGCAGTCTGATACAACCAGTCTTGAGGTGTGTTAATTTCATTCATAAAAGTACTTCTATTTATTCTTGCTTTTGTGGTGAATTTGTGGCCTGATACAACCAGTTTTGGAGCGTGTTTATTTCATGTATAAAAGTACTTCCATTCATCTTTGCTTTCAGGGTGAATTTGCGGCCTCATACAAACTGTTTTGGAGTGGGTTTATTTTATGTATAAAAATTATACCATTCAACCGTGCTTCTGGGGTGCATTTGCAGCCTGATTCAACCAGTTCTGATGTGTGTTCATTTCATATATAAAAACACTCTTATTCATCCTTGCTTTTGGGGTGAATTTGTGGCCTGATACAACCAGTTTTGGGGAGTGTTTTTTATGTATAAAAGTACTACCATTCATCCTTGCTTTTGGGGTGAATTTGCAGTATGATGCAAACAGTTTTGGGGTTTGTTTATTTCATATACAAAAATGTTTAGATTAATTCGTGCATTTTGGGTAAAATTGCATTATGATGCAAACAGTTTTGGGGTGTATTTATTTCATATATAAAAGAGCTTCCATTCATTCTTCCTTTTGTGGTGAATTTGTTGACTGATAAAACCAGTTTTGGGGTGCGCTTATTTCATGTATAAAAGTACTTTCATTTATCCTTGCTTTTGGGGTGACTTTGTGGCCTGATACAACCAGTTTTGGGTTGTGTTTTTACAGTATGTATTAAAGTACTTCCTTTCATCCTTGCTTTTGGGGTGAATTTGTGGCCTGATACAACCAGTTTTGGGGTGAGTTTATTTATATATAAAAGTACGTCCATTTATCCTTCCTTTTGGGATGAATTTGTGGCCTCATACAACCAGATTTGGGGTTGTGTTTATTTCATGTATAAAAGGGCTTCCATTCATTCTTTCTTTTGGGGTGAATCTGCAGTCTGATGCAAACAGTTTTGGGGCATGTTTATTTCATATATAAAAGTACTTCCATTCATCCTTGCTTTTGGGGTGAATTTGTGTCCTGATACAACCAGTTTTTGGGTGTGTTTATTTCTATATTAAAGTATGTCCTTTGACCATTGGTTTTGGTGTGAATTTGCAGTCTGATACAAACTTTTTTGGAGTGTGTTTATTTTATGTATAAAAGTTCTACCATTCAACCTTGCTTTTGGGGTGCATTTGTGGCCTGATGCAACCAGTTTTGAGTTGTGTTAATTTCATGAGCAAATATCATAATAATGCGTGAATGTTAAAAATAAAACAAAAAAGCTTTATTAGATCACAGTAATAATGCCACTATAAGACACCAACTAGGACTAACCGGGTAGATGAAGACCTATATAGCAGGCCTACCCATATACCAGCAAATCTGTTGTCCCTATTGTAGCTGAGGTAATTATTGTATCATCTATTTGCGAACCCTGGATAGGTCTGAATGTACACCACAATAGGAGGTGAATGGCTTGTGCCCTACAACAATTGGGTGTATTGTATTTTTGTTAGGCACCATACATACAAACCCCAGAGGATGGTTGTGCACTTGATCATCCACTGGGGACTAGTGCTCCCTCCGTACTACCCCTCTCTAACACTGAGTTGCTGCAGCCGATGTGTGCTGTCTTACAGTGAGTTATAATCTAGGAGGGAGAATAGGGAAGCCAAGTGTGGCTCACTCAGTGTTAGAGAGGGGAGTACGGAGGAGCACTAGTCCCCAGTGGATGGTCAAGTGCAAAACCATCCTCTGGGGTTTGTATGTATGGTGCCTAACAACAATACAATACACCCAAATGTTGTAGGGCACAACTGCCTTTTCATTATAGACACACTAGGCACCAGCCATTAACTCCTACTCTGGTGTACATCCAGACCTATCCAGGGTTCGCAGATAGATGATACACTAATTACCCCAGCTACAATAGGGACAACAGATTTGCTGGTATATGGGTAGGCCTGCTATATAGGTCTTCGTCTACCCGGTTAGTCCTGGTTGGTGTCTTATAGTGGCATTCTACCCATCACTGTATTACTTTGAACACACCCCTATTTTTATCACTATGATCTAATACAGCTTTTTTGTTTTATTTTTAACGTTCATGCATTATGATATTTGCTCAGCTTATGTGAAGTGGAACATATACCTTTGACACTGATCAAATGAGAATTTTTGTGTGCTCATTTCATATATAAAAGTACTCCCATTAATCCTTCCTTTGGGGTGAATTTTCAGTGTGATACAACCAGTTTTGGGGTGTGTTTATTTCATATATAAAAGTACATCCATTCATCCTTGCTTTCAGGGTGAATTTGTGGCCTGATACAACCAGTTCTGGGGTGTGTTTATTTCACATATAAAAGCACTTTCATTCATCCTTGCTTTTGGGGTAAATTTGTGGCCTGATACAACCAGTTTTGGGGTGTGTTTATTTCATATATAAAAGTGTTTCCATTCATTTTTGCTTTTGGGGTGAATTTGTAGTCAGATGCAAACAGTTCTGGGGTGTGTTTATTTCATGTATAAAAGTACTACTATTCATCCTTGCTTTTGGGGTGAATTTTCCACCTGATATAAACAGTTTTGGGGTGTGTTTATTTCATGTGTAAAGTATTTCCTTCCATCCTTGCTTTTGGGGTTAATTTGCGGCCTGATACAACCAGTTTAGGGGTGTGTTTTTTTTTATATATAAAAGTGCTTCCATGAATTCTTGCTTTTGGGGTGAATTTGCAGTCTGATGCAAACAGTTTTGGGGTGTATTTATTTCATATATAAAAGTGCTTTCATTCATCCTTGCTTTTGGGGTGAATTTGTGGCCTGATACAACCAGTTTTGGGGTGTGCTTATTTCACATGTAAAAGCACTTTCTTTCATCCTTGCTTTTGTGGTGAATTTGTGGCCTGATACAACCAGTTTTGAGGTTTCTTTATTTCACATATAAAAGCATGTTTATTCATCCTTGATTTTGGGGTGAATTTGCCACTTTATACACACAGTTTTGGGGTTTGTTTATTTCATGTATACAAGTACTTCTATTCATCCTTGCTTTTGGGGTGAATTTGCGGCCTGATACAAACAGTTTTGGGGTGTGTTTATCTCATGTATAAAAGTACTTCCATTCATCCTTGATTTTGGGGAGAATTTGCACTCTGATTCAACCAGTTTTTGGGTGTGTTTATTTATATATAAAAAGTATGTCCATTGATCATTGATTTTGTGGTGAATTTGCAGTCTCTTACAAACAGTTTTGAGGTGTTTTAATTTCATATATAAAAGTACTTCCATTCATCCTGGCTTTTGGGGTGAATTTGTGGCCTGATACAACCAGTTTTGGGGTGTGTTTATTTCATTTATAAAAGTACTTCCATTCATCATTGCTTTTGGGGTGAATTTGTGGCCTGATACAACCCGTTTTGGGAGTGTTTATTTCACATATAAAGCACTTTCATTCATTCTTGCTTTTGGGGTGAATTTGCAGTCTGATGAAAACAGTTTTGGGGTGTTTTTATTACATGTATAAAAGTACTTCCATTCATTCTTGCTTTTGGGCTGAATTTGCCGCCTGTTACAAACATTTTTTTATTTTTATTTACAGTATGTCATACAGACATGTGACAGGCCCTTCTAAGAAAATGGGCAGTAGGCAAAAGAGGGGGAGAGGTTGGCAGCAGCAGTCACAGCGACATGTCTGAGCTACCACTGTCATCTAGTGGCTGTGTTTTGACCAGCCACCCAGCGGTCCATGAATTGTTGACTCGGTCTTCTACTTTGTCTCACGTGACATCAGACACCCCCAGCCAGGAGTTGGTGGGTTCCTCTGGCACGTCCCTTAGCTGGCATGGTCCAGGAACAAGATTTGCACCCCGTCCTATCCTTAACCTGCCTCTGTCATTTTCTGTTCAATCAGTTTGAGAAGTATTGAATGCTGTCGGTTCTGCTCCACTTTTTAGGTAGGATGAGGTTCTAGAGGACAATCAACAGCTACTGCCCAGCCAAGATCTGGAGGAGAGAACTACTGCTTCCTTCGCTAGGCGGGCAAGTAGTGATAAGAGTTTGCGTGAGCTGGTGTTGCAAGCGATCAGGCATGTCGCCTTGAGACTGGTGTCCTCTGTGACATGCAGACAGTAGTGGACGATAATGTGGCCTATTGCAAGTGGGAGCTGGGTGAAGAGGGGCTTCTTCATCATCAGAAGAGGGTGGCAGTTTGCGCGTGAGGAAGCGGCTGAGCCAGCAGCTGAGCCAGCAGGGTGGCAGGAGTGGGAGGTCTTGAGGCAAACGTGCCCACAGTTGACTGCCTGCTATGCAGTAGCCTATCTGTCCGGCAAGAAGTAGCGGTGCAGGGGTTCATGGAGGTGGCGGTAGCAGGCAGTCAGAGTGGTGGTTAGGTAAATGCCATACTTGGAGATGTGGAATCAGCTGACGATGGTGTAAAAGGAGTGTGCTCTTTCACTGTATTGTCTTGGGCCACTGCATGGTTCTTTCTACCTGATGCTGACATTGACCTGTAGCTGAGTTAACACTTGAGTTATTTGGTCACTTTTGGCCCTGTAACTGACCAAATAAGTGAAGTGGGAAGTGATTCTAAGAGTGATGCATGTCATCTGCATGTCATATTGACTAACAGTACTGTTTTACTAGCACAGCAGACTCCCTATGAATGTTTTTGCATTGAACAGTGTTCTACACTACTATACAGGCTTTCAGCAACCAGGAAATAGCTGTTTTTAACGCAATGTACCCAATGGTAAATTTAGCACAAAAAAATAGAAGAAAAAAATTTCCCTTGCTCAGCATTTGGAGCAGAATGCATGCCATTGAGGTGCTGGCAATAAGTTTATGAACTGTATAAACTTTTTTTTTTTTTTTTATAAGTTGGCTTTTAATATATAGACAAAATGTTGTTTTTTGTTTGTTTTATGCAGAATGCAGCTGTATTAAACACACAACTCTGGGGACATCCCTCACTCCTTCAGGCTTTCCCTGATCAAACTACCTAAAATAAGCCCAATAATATCTTCTTATTCTCTCCCTATACGCTCCTTATAGTGACCTTATCACACTACATTAGTGGCTTGTGTCTGTAATAGCAATGCCACAAGACATCCTTCCAGGTGCTGGCAATAAGTTTATGAACTGTATAAACTTTTTTTTTTTTTTATAAGTTGGCTTTTAATATATAGACAAAATGTTGTTGTTTTTGTTTGTTTTATGCAGAATGCAGCTGTATTAAACACACAACTCTGGGGGACATCCCTCACTCCTTCAGGCTTTCCCTGATCAAACTACCTAAAATAAGCCCAATAATATCTTCTTATTCTCTCCCTATACGCTCCTTATAGTGATCTTATCACACTACATTAGTAGCTTGTGTCTGTAATAGCAATGCCACAAGACATCCTTCCAAGTCATAACCTGAACACAAAATGGCAATTCTTCTCTCTCAGCTTATGGACCTGCCTGCCTAATGCCCCCTGATTGGCTGATCAAGCTGTCTTTTAAGCTTATGAGGCAATCTAGGTAAGCCTTCCCCCTGATTTCTGCCCAGTTATATGTGATCCTCCTTTTTGATTCCAACATGTATTGGGGAGTTATGAGGCAGTTTGGAGAGCAGTCAGATGAATGATTATTTGGCTGACAGGTTTTGAATATATATGCCCACTTTTACTATATCTACTACTAGACAATGGACCCCTATTATCTATTTAAATTAAATAGCATCTCTGTTTCAAATGTTGTCATGCTTGTTTTGACATAGCAGAAAGCCAATATATTAAAAGGTAGTAGGGCCACGCTCACAGCAAAGAACCACTCCGCTCCACAGAAGAAACAGTGCTGAATGTTCCCGGCAGACTCCAACAGTAACTTCAGATAATGCTCTCCCGGACACCAAACCGCGGACACTCCAATGTCTCTCCCTTCAAGGCAAAAACCCAGACATAGTGTAGCACATCTGACCATTCATTAAAACCTGCTTTATTATACTTACAGAATGTGATCTTTATCACAAACACATCAAATTCACATACATCAATGTTGCATCATACCCGACCCGGGTTTCGCTATTCGCTTCTTCAGGGAAGGACCAAAGCGTCATACATACGTAACACATATACATAATAATGCACATAAAATCGCTCATAAGTTGTACTACGAATAAAACACTTCCCATACTGGCCACAATCGACAAAATAGTTCTGATCATTTCATTTTACTCGAATAAATAATGAAAACTAGTTGCGATCTTTTTCATATTAATCGAATAAATAAGTAAAAATCATTGTTTCGATACAAAAAAAGGAAAACACTCTACTTTATTCAGAGTAAAATTGTTAACATTATTTCTCATTCACATAATATCTATCTCTACCTATATGGGAATGGAAGCAATATATTTATTTTCTCCACCAGAAATCACACCAAGCACTACATATTCCAACCTAAATTCAGCTAGGCCATGCTCACAGCCATCATATCCCACTCAATATTGAGACTAAAGGGCTGCAGGGTGCCCAGCTCGTAGATCTATTGTGCCTCTATTTTATTTATATTTTTCACCGGATCACCTCTCCTTCAGCTAAAAGAGAGGCTTAATGGATCTATGAGCTGGGCACCCTGCAGCCCTCCGGTCTCAATATTTAGTGGGATATGATGTCTGTGAGCATGGCCTAGCTGAATTTTAGTTTGGAATATGTAGTGCTTGGTGTTAATAGCATGAAATGATCGGAACTATTTGGTACGGGAAGTGTTTTATTCAGTAGGACAACTTATGAGCGATTTTACGTGCATTATTATGTATATGTGTTATGTATGTTTTTGTGTTAATAATGACGGCGCAGGTTGCGAAAGTGACACATAGATGACGCTATGGTCCTTCCATGTTTTAAATAGTAGGGATTTCTCACGGACTATCAACCCCTGAAGAGCGAATAGCGAAACCCGGGTCGAGTATACTGCGACATTGATGTATGCAAATTTGATGTGTTTGTGATAAAGATCGCATTCCGTAAGTATAATAAAGCAGGTTTTAATGAATGGTTGGATGTGCTACACTATGTCTGGGCATTTACCTTGAAGGGGAGAGAAATTAGAGTGTCCGCGGTTTAGTGTCCGGGAGAGAGTTATCTGAAGTTGCAGTTGGAGTCTGCCGGGAAAATTTAGCGCTGTTTCTTCTGTGGAGCAGATGGTTCTTTGCTGTGAGCGGCCCTACTACCTTTTAATATACTGACTTCACTAACTGAGATTTGGACCTACTCCGAACTGGTAGGACTGCTGCAGGTGGTGTCTGTTCACCCCAAAAGCCACAGAACAATACTTGGTATTGCAGAAAGTCAAATTACTTTCTGCTCCATGAAATACACAGATTATATGTTATCAAGAGGCAGGCTATGTACAAATTAACTGTACTGTAGAGTGCTGATGCACTAACAGAAAACATTCCAGCAACTTGCTGCAGGGGGCTCAGGTTGCCGATATCTAGCAGTACGGACATTAACAATCTGTCTACCTCTCCACTATATTCTGAATTTCCTAATTCAGAGACTTTCAGGCAGGCCTATTTCCCAATAGCGAATGACTTGCTACCATACTTGATTTTCTAGTTATATCCCTAATAGTTCTCTGCACAATAGGTCAGCTAGAAGGTCATTGTACATAGTATGGCCTAGAATCAGCTGGGGTTCAAAAGGTCCATCCCATATTTATAATTTTATAGCATAACCTAGTGAAAAGCCATAACATTCTAAGATGGGAATACTCATTTACTATTGCCAGTAACTAACAGCCATTTGAATTTGACTTTCTTATGGTTAATAAATATGTAATGAAGCTTGGCCCATACTATGAATACTTAACTACTAAACATTGCAGATATTATTGTAGTTTCCTTGTTATACAAGATATTGCAGTTGTACGTTTCTCTACCAAGCTACTCCATGTAAACAACCACCAATTAATTAAAAACTGAATCAGAAGCTAGATTATTAATGAGTAATTAAATAGAGATTAAAGATCTATTAACCTGCAGCTCTGTCATGTAGATTTAGCTGTCAGAAGATGCAGGGTCTGGCTGCTCTGAAGGAGCTGATGAATTCAGGCTCATGGGAGGTTGTCAGAATGATGAAACAAGCAGAAAGCAGGCTAATAGATTTATCTATTTCTACCTGGCAGATTATAATAGGATATGGAGTCATCCTGCTGATCTGTGGATATCTGCAGAAAGCACGCTATACAAAGAATGTCATTAGGCTAGACAAGGAGAATTCTCAACTGCAAATTTAGACAAGGAGAGTAGTTGACAGAAGTGCATATAACTTGGTTGCTAAAAGCAATGTGCTGTGTACCTTTATTGCTGAGGAAATTGCTTCAGGCACCCACACAACTTCATAAAAAAAAAAGGAAACTGTCTACCTCAGGATTATTTAATTTGCATTCAATAGTTTTGCTTATTTCTATGCAATTTCCAAGTGATAAAGTGAATTATTAAGTGAGTAAGACAGCACCAATACATTTACATGATGATTACTAAACTTTTATAAAGCAGGATGTTGTATAATATTGTATTCCTTAATCAGTAGACATAATGTAGAAATATTTTTGTACAAAGTGTTCTATATGGGTATAGTTCCCGTACAATGAATGTCAAATTTATTTAGGGTCTTATTCTGACAAATCAATTGGAAGAGTTCATTTGGGTACAATTAATTTGAACCAAATTCAAAGTGATTACATTTTTCATCATTTAACTTTTTTTTTAATAATGCAACTTGCAGGATAACAGGCCAAACTGGATGGACAAATGTCTTTTTTCGGCCTTATATACCATCTTACCATTTTATTATGTTACTAATGTCAGGTTGATGGTGTTAACAGGAAGCCTGTTTAAAAACACACTGTACTATTGTTTTTATACTTTTTAAAATAAAAATCCAAAATTAATTATTGGAGGTACATATATGCATGCTGCTTTTTATATACTTTATTAAACATATTATATGGGAAAAAGCTGTGGCCTGTCCTGAACAAGCGGTCCAAAAATATTGTCTCAATAGGGTGAGATACCAACACATGTTTTTATACATATTGCAGTTAGAGATGAGCGAATCGAAGTTGACAAAGTGAAATTCGATTCGAATTTCAGGAAAATTAGATTTGCATCAAAGCTGAATTTCCTCGTACTTTGTGGCAACGAATCAAATTTTTTCCTAAAATGGCTGCTGCACCTGTTAGGACATGGAGCAATGAACTCTGGGAACGAGGATCACCCACAATGCCATGCCTGCAGCCAATCAGCAACCAGCCAGCCCTTGAGAACAGGGTGCAATAGGAGAGTGTACAGCATGGGTAATAGGAGTGACGGTCTTTTGAAACAAACTACACAGTATAACATAATTACACACATCCAACACCAATACACATTTAACTCAAAATGATGACCATGTCGACACATAGCTCCTCGAAGTTAAAGGATGGCAGACCCGGTGAGACCCTCTACCGGTCCACTTGGAGATTTCCATGTTAGACTATCTCACCAAACAGAACTGGAAGAGTGACTATCAGCATTTGCATTGTTTTTCCCATGCCCGTATTGGATTGTGAAATTAAATGGCTGTAGAGCTAGGCTCCACTGCAACAGCCGCCCATTGTCTCCCAGTCACTCAGTTCAACCAAACAAGGGGGTTATGATCCATGAGCATGGTAAATGATCGCCCATACAGGTAGGGTTGTAGCCTCCGAAGAGCGCTCTTACCCACGGTCGCGTAAGCTACTTCCCTGGGTAAGAGTTTGCAGCTGATATATGCAACTGGATGCTCATGCCCATCATCTCCGACTTGGCTCTAATCTAACATCACCCACACCTCCCGAGTCCCTCCCCGCCTGCTGTCTATAGGACGCTAACATTTCATCCTCTAAGGTCTCCCTCCCAAAGTCTGCGGGAGAGTTCCAGGACAACGAGGGGGTAAGGGAGTCACAGTCGAGGTTAGTAGATCTTACCGGGATCCCCTCAGAGTGTTGTGGCGGAGCTTCTCTTGTTGGTGGGTAGTAACAGGGTTTCTTCCTCTCTGGCTCCTGGAGCAAATGTGGAGGTGAGGAGTCTCAAATAATTTCCCAGGAGAACATCTGCATGTAAATCTTTCATTAGCCCGATCTCCATATCCCGGGCTCCAGTCCGGTGTACTCTGGTTGTGGGAATGCAGTATACATGTCCTCCGGCTACTTAGATGACCACAGAATGACCCGTCTTTGCGGGGTTCGGGAATTAAATGTGGCTGGACCAGCGTGAGTGTGGCTCCTGTATCCCGAAGATCTTGAGCCAATCGCCCATTGATGCGAACCACCTGCTGGTGATGCCACCAGTTGCCCATAGTGGCTGCTTGCAAGGGGTTGGCTTCCCGAAGTTCTCATCTGCAAGGTCGGTTTCTCTCCATGCGGCAGGAGTGGATGTTTCATGGTATGAGTCTCTTTGCAGGCAGTAGGCCGTGGACCGGGCTGGATTGGGGCTGAGTCTAGCAGGCGGCTGACGATTCCGTTTCTGGGGACAGTGATCACGAACTTGCCCAATTTGGTTACAGTCATAGCATCTTGGCCCAATTGTGCGGGGCTCCGCCACTGACGTGCCCCTTGCTGGTACAGGCACAGGAGCGACTCAGGGTAGAGGTGGGGCTGGGGCTGTGGTGCTTCTCCGGGCATCATGGAACTCATATGCAAGTTTGGTAGCCTCCACCAGGGTCAGTGGTCCCCGGTCCCAGACCCAGTCACGCACCTCCGGCAAAGTATAGTTATAAAATTGCTCCAATAATAGGAGCTGTGTCACCTGCTCTATGGTGGTCAGTCTGACAGCCTGGAATCCATATTTTCACTGCATGATGTAGCCAGTGCCCCCACTCCATGTAAGTGTCCTTGTCCCCCTTTCACAGGCTCCTAAACTTGACTCGATATGCCTCAGGGCTTAAGGCGTAGCGGATGAGCAGCTGTTCCTTCACCCTCTCATAGAGTGTACAGTCCTCATCGGCCATGACCCGGAATGCTTCGGCCGCCTGCCCTGTTAACTTAATTGCCAGGATAGTGACCCCGTCTATAGTTGCAATGTCCTGCAGGATTCATTGTCTCTAAAAATCCTGGAGGAAATCATCAATGTCTCTGTCCTCCTCCGCAAAGGTCTTGAAGGCAGTATAGGTCAATTTATTTTTGTCCATGATGATGGAGACCGGGGATACTCCCCCAAACTGATGCTGCAGTGCAGCCATCCTCAACCTTGTGGTCTCGGCCAGAACAGTGGAGATCACATCTGCCGGTCTTTTGGTCTGACAGTCTTTTGAAACAAGCTACACAGTATAACATAATTACACACATTCAACACCAATACACATTTAACTCAACATGATGACCATGTCATCACAGTAACCTTTTCTCCCTCACTAGCTTCTAGGCCTAAACTGTTATCCTATGCTGTCTGTTTATCTGGTGGACTTGTTATCCACATTACCTCGTAACAGCTGCTTTTAGGTTGTTTGCACTATATCATATTGTACATCAGTAATTTTAGCAAACCTTGCTTGTTATTGCGGTATAAGTTCTGTGTGATACAGTCATTTACTTGGTGTATTAATAGGAAAGATATACACGTTCTATTAGCCTTCTACCGTGAATTTTGATTGTTATACTTTTTTTTGGGGGGGGCATATGTCTTAATTGTTGTTCTGTGGTGAAGTTACATTGTACTACAGTTATTTATGAGATGTTTTAATTGGAAATATACCTCCGTCCTAGTAGCCGTTCTGCAGTGAATTTTTATTGTTTTTTTTTGGGGGGGAGTGTATTAATAGGGATAAAAATGCAGTTCAGAGGTGAAGTTACATTGTACTAGAGTAATTTATGGGTTGTATTAATAGGAAAGATACATACAGTACATCCTTAAAATAGTAACCTCTGATACATTGTCTGAAATTCAAGATGGAGCTGAAGGTCCCAGAAGTGACGTGGATCAAAGTCACAAAATGAATCAAAGTGTTCATTGTAGATAGGATCCGTCTACCACAGGAGTTACCAAGTATCTTATATTCACAGGGTTCCTTTTTTTCTGCAATTATGGACTTAGAAGATGCATACACTTCACCAAAAATCCTTCTCCTCCTCCGAAATTCCGCAAATGCAAACACTTTTGCGCAGATAGATGTAAACACTGGAGGATCCTTAATTTCCACCAACCAGGCTATCCTCTTCTTTAACAGCCTCTGGAAAAAGGTCGCTCTAATAGTGAAGCACTGACTTCTATGAATCACATAAAAGCATTTATTAACCACATCAGCCCCCCTAGCTTAAACACCCTTAATGACCAGGACACTTTTTACAATTCTGCACTACACTAATTTCAGCGTTTATTGCTCGGTCATGCAACTTACCACCCAAATGAATTTTACCTCCTTTTCTTCTCACTAATAGAGCTTTCATTTGGTGGTATTTCATTGCTGCTGACATTTTTACTTTTTTTGCTATTAATCAAAAATGACCAAAATTTTTTCACTTTCTGTTGTAATTTTTTTTTAAACAACATTTCTATATAATTTTTTCTATAAATTTATTGTTCTACATGTCTTTGATAAAAAAAAAATCCAATAAGTGTATATTTATTGGTTTGGGTAAAATTTATAGTGTTTACAAACTATGGTGCAAAAAAGTGAATTTCTGCATTTTGAAGCAGCTCTGACTTTCTGAGCATCTGTCATGTTTCTTCAGGTGCTAGAATGCCAGGATAGTATAAATACCCCCCAAATAACACCATTTTACAAAGAAGACACCCCAAATTATTTGCGGAGGGGCATGGTGAGTTCATGTACCATTTCATTTTTTTTCACAAGTTAGCGGAAAATGACACTTTCTAAAGGAAAAAAAAAATAATAATAAAGTTTCCATTTCTGCTAACTTCTGGCAAAAAAAATAAAATCTCCCACGGACTCACTATGCACCTCAGTGAATACCTTGGGGTGTTTATTTTCCGAAATGGGGTCATTTGTGGGGTGTGTTTACTGTTTTGGCAATTTGGGCGGGGCTAAATTGTGAGCAGCCATGTAAAACCTAAAGGTACTCGTTGGAATTTGGGCCCCTTTGCGCACCCATGCTACAAAAAAGTGTCAGTCATGTGTTATGGCCGTACTCAGGAGAAGTAGGGCAATGTGTTTTGGGGTGTATTTTTACATATACCCATGCTGGGTGAGAGAAAAAAAAAGTTGTCATTGACAGAGATATGTCTCTCACCAAGCATGGGTATATGTAAAATACACCCCAAAACACATTGCCCTACTTCTCCTGAGTGCGACGATACCACATGTGTGACACTTTTTCAGCAAAGATGTGCAAGGGGCCTAATTCCAATGAGTACCTTTAGGACTTCACAGGAGCATTTTTACGCATTTGGATTCCAGACTTCTTCTCACGCTTTAGGGGCCCCTAAAATGCCAACACAGTATAAATACCCCACATGTGACCCCATTTTAGAAAGAAGACACCCCAAGGTATTCTGTGAGGGGTATGGTGAGTTCATGTAAAATTTTATTTTTGTCACAAGTTAGTGGAATATGAGACTTTGTAAAAAAATATATATATCAATTTCCGCTAACTTGTGGCCAAATTTCTTTTTCTTTGAACTCGCCATGCCCCTCACGGAGTACCTGAGGTGTCTTCTTTCCAAAATGGGTCACTTGTGAGGTATTTATACTGCCCTAGTATTTTAGGGGGCCCTAAGCGTGAGAATCCAAATGCGTAAAAATGCCCTGTGAAATCCTAAAGGTACTCATTGGAATTAGGGCCTCTTTGCGCATCTTGGCTGGCTAAAAGTGTCACTCATGTGGTATCGCCCTACTCAGGAGAAGTAGGACAATTTGTTTGGGGTATATTTTTACATATACCCATACTGTGTGTGAGAAATATCTCTGTAAATGACAATTTTTGATAATTTTTTATACAAAGTTGTCAATTTACAGAGATATTTCTCTCACGCAGCATGGGTATATGTAAAAATACACCCAAAAACACATTGCCCTACTTCTCCTGAATACGGCGATACCACATGTGTGACACTTTTTTGCAGCAACGATGCGCAAAGGGGCCCTAATTCTAAGAAGTACCTTTTAGTAGGGCATTTTTACGCATTTGGATTCCAGACTTCTTCTCACGTTTTAGGACCCCTAAAATTCCAGGGCAGTATAAATACCCCACATGTGACCCCATTTTGGAAAGGAGACACCCCAAGGTATTCCGTGAGGAGCATGGCGAGTTCATAGAAGACTTATTTTTTTTTGCACTTCCGTTCCGCAAAAATATAGAACATGTCCTATTCTTGTCCGCAATTGCGGACAAGAAAAGGCATTTTCTATATAGTTCTGGCAATGTGCGGATCTGCAAAGCACATTGCCGTTGTCCGTGTTTTACCGATCCGCGGATCCGCAAAACACATATGGACGTCTGAATGGAGCCATACAGGGGGTGATCAATGACAGGGGGTGATCAGGGAGTCTATATGGGGTGATCAGGGGTTATAAGGGGTTAATAAGTGACAGGGGGTGTAGTGTGGTGCTTGGTGCTACTTTACAGAGCTACCTGGTCCTCTGGTGGTCGATCCCAGCAAATGGGACCACCAGAGGACCAGGTAACAGGTAACAAACTTTTAACAAAACAGCGTCTGATATGCCTGTTTGATTTAATTTATTTAACTTCTACAGCCTGCCAGCGATTGATCATCCCTGGCAGGCTGTAATGCACCTCCGAGCTGTGAGCTGCTCTCCACGAGATGCGGCGCCCGTGCGTCAGCGAGTAGTAACTGGAGCGCCGAGATCACGCGATCCTGCGTGCGGCGGTCCAGAGCAGGTTAAACTCACAAACAAGGACTTTATAACCATCTATAATAATCTGTTGACGAAGCGTGAAGGCGAAACCCGGGTCGGGCAAGATGATCTTTTATATTTGATATGCTGGTTATAAAGTCCTTGTTTGTAGTATAATAAATCTTTTATGTGATACATAGAAGTCAGTGCTTCACTATTAGAGCGAACTTTTCAGGAGACTGTTAAAGAAGAAGATAGCCTGGTTGGTGGAAATTAAGGATCCTCCGGTGTTTACATCTATCTGCGCAAAAGTGTTTGCCTTTGTGGAAATTAAGAGGAGGGAAAGCTTTTGGGTGGAAGTATGCATGAAGTCCATAATTGTGAAAAAAAGGAACCCTGTGATTATAAGTTATTCGGTAAGTCCTGTGGTAGCGCGTTCCTATCTACAATAAATACAGTACATCATATTAGCCATTCTGTGGTGAATTTTGATTGTTTTACTTTTTTGAGGTGTTTATTAATAGTAAAAATAATACATCTTAATTACTGTTGTGCAGTGAAGTTACATTGCATTACAGTTATTTACGGGGTGTATTAACAGGAAATATACCTCCTGCTGCCACATCACCACTCTGTGGTCTCCTCATTCTACTGCCACCTCACCACTATGTCACTGGGCCACTCTGTGGTCTCCTCATTCTGCTTCCACATCACCACTCTGTGGTCAACTCATGCTGCTGCCACCTAAACACTCTGTCACTGGACCCCTCTGTGGTCTCTTGATGTTCCTGCCACATCACCACTCTGTAGTCTCCTCATGCTGCTGCCACCTCACCACTATGTCATTGGGCCACTCTGTAGTTTCCTCATGCTGCTGCCACATCACCACTTTGGGGTCTCATAATGTTGCTGCCACCTCACTCTGTCACTGGGCCACTCTGTGGTCTTGTCATGATGCTGCCACCTCACCACTCTGTTACTTGGCCACTCTGTGGTCTCCTCATGCTGCTGCCACCTCAACACTTTGTCACTGTAGACTACTCATGCTGTTCCAATCCTCCCCACTCCATGACTGGGCCACTATTGTAGGAAAAGGACCTGTGATGATGTCACATGGTCACATAGACCAATCACATGCTCCATCACCATAGTGATGGAGCAGGTGATTGGGCCATGTGATGCTGTGACATCATCACAGAGTCCACTTCCTACTAACAAGCTAACGGAGAGGAGGCCGGGCTTCGCAATCAAATGGAACAGGTATGTTAATATTAGTTTATTATTTTTAACCCATTCTGCACCTGTTTAAACATTAGGAAGATGGCCAAGGGTATTATTTTACATTATAACTATGTTATAATGTGAAATAATACTAGAACTAATTACACATCCCGATGGTTGCATAGCAACCATGCGAGGAACTACTCATAAAGCATCCGCGCCTTGCGGATGCTTGCGATTTTCACGCAGCCCATTCATTTCTATGGGGCCTGCGTTCCGTTAAAAACGCCAGAAGATAGAGCATGCTGCGATTTTCACGCATCGCAAAAGTGATGCGTGAAAATCAACTTGTCATGTGCACAGCCCCATAGAAGTGAATGGGTCCGGATTCAGTGCGGGTGCAATGCGTTCACATCACGCTTTGCACCCGCGGGAACTTTCGCCCGTGTGAAAGGGGCCTAAAGCTGACACCCAGTTGCAATTACCTGGATCTGATTCAAATACACTATCAGAGTTAAATGCACTACAGTATATGGACAAAAGTATTGGGACACACCTCTTAACCCCTTCCAGCAAAAGAGATAATTTTTAAAATGTTTGAAAGCTTAGAATTTTGGAAGCTATTTTTAAAATTTTGAAAACAGTTTTTAAAAACCAATTCAGTTCTAAAGTGATTTTAAGAATTGATTTCAAATTATTGAAAACTGATTTTACAAGCTTTGTTAACCCTTTAGGTTTTACCTCGGAATTAAAGCAAAATGGAGGTGAAATTGAAAATTTTCATTTTATTGTGTTTAGAGTTTACATTTTAATTCATTTTCCCATAACACAACATGGGTAAACAGCAAAACAAACCGCAATATGTATTATCCTGATTCTTTACAGAATCACCCCATATATGGTCATAAAACTCTTTATGGACACATGGCCGGGATCAGAAGCAAAGAGCGTACTATTGGTATTGTTTTCAGGTGCCATGTCACATTTGAAGGACCCTAAGGTACTCCTAAAGGAAACTCCCAAAAAGTGATTCCGTTTTGGAAACTATTTCCCTCAAGGAATTGATTGAGGGGTAAATTGAATGATTTGACTCAACAAGCTTTTCGTAGAATTTAGAAACACTTTGATTAGAAAATGAAAAATTACATTTAATTTCCAATTAAATGTTGGTTTTAACCTAATTTTTCATTTTCACAAAGTGTAATGGGAGAAACAGCACCCCACATTTAGTTATGCATTTTTTTCCTGAATATAGCAACACTCCATATGTGGTTGTTAACTACTGTTTGGGGGCTCTGTAGCATTCAGAATGAAAGGAGCGACATTGGGATTTTCTAACATGGGATTTTCTCAAATTGTTTTTAGAGGCCATGACATTTTAATTTTTGTTGACTTTGAGCTTTGCAAGGGCTTGTTTGTTGCATGGACATTTAGACAAGCTATAATTTTTTTGTACCATTTTTTCAGTACAAATGACTTTTTGTTTACTTTTAGAAAGTAAAGGGGCAAAAATTGTAATTCTGTCAGTGTTTTTATTTTACCTTTTTATGGGGTTCCTTACACAGTATGTTATTGTAGCAGTGGAGCTGCCAGAGGGCCATATGAGGGCCATTAAATGGTGTACAGATGGAGCAGGATAAAGACTCCTGTTTTCTGAGATTGGTTAACTTCAGTTTAGTTAATTAAACTAGTGAAACAATTGCTTCTCAATGTCTTTTGTTTCAAGATAACGGGATGAGATGAAGCAGGGTGAGAACAAGAAAGGCTGGGAAAATAGGTTATTACCACTGTCTGCAGCAGCTAGGTTAGTAATTTAGATAATTAGCAGCCAGCTGAGGAGCTCAGGTAAATGTGGGCTGAGCTCCTCAATCAGAGCTCCCAGTCTGGGGAAGGCTGGGAGCAGTCAGGCTGCGCCAAGGTCTGTGGGACTCAGGACCCTCTAACCCTGTGTAGATACCCTAGGGCAGTGGTGGGCAAACTTATTAGTCAACTGAGCCAAATATCAACAAAACAGCGATTTATTTTTTTCTGAGAGACAAATTTTTAAACGTAAACTATATAGGAAGGTACATTGTTATTAACTTAATAAGGGTATTCCTAACCATCTAAACATACCTTTCACAATCCTCGACACTACATCTTTCACTCCACAACGTTTCACCCTATAAGATGCACGTAGGTTTTAGAGGAGGACAATATGAAAATAAATATTTTTCATTACACCACTAATCAGACCCCCAATGTTAATAAGACCTCCCTCAGATCAGACTTCAGCTCAGACCCCAAAGTAAGAGACCCCCAATCAGACCGCAGATAAGAGCCCCATGCCTCTCTTAGTCCCCATTATCATCCATGATGCCTCTTATCAACCCTGTTATTTTCCATGATGCCTCTCATCATCCCCATTATCATCAATGATGCCTCTCATCATCCATAATGCCTCTCATATCCCCCATTATGATTCTCATCACCCCATTGCCTCAGATCAGCCCCAAGTTTCATAAAATAAAAAAGCACTTACCTTTCCTGCTCCTGGATGCCGCTGCTTCTCACCACATTCGCTCTGAGTTCCTCCTGTCGGCTGTACTGTGAACTGGTGTGCACAGCGTAACGTCATGAGAGCTTCACACTGTGTGCAGCCGTGCTATCAACGCCGGTTCTGGGAGATGGTCGGTCAGAGGTTCCTCCCTATCTTGTGTATGACGTTTTTTGTTTTGGTTTCACTTTGCTCAGTTCCTTTCTCTCCCTCAGCTGCCTCTTATCTTGATTAATATGCTTGCTTTATATCCCCTCCCATACTGCTTCTCCTTGCGGTTTATATTACTTCCTGGATGAAGTGTGTGCTACTGGAGGCTGCAGTTGTTTTGCTCTAAGATAAGTGCATTCCATTTACTTTGTGTTTTGTTTGCTGGCTTGATTCTAGGTGACCCTGACTCCCTCCATATTCTGTGCATGGAGCCGGTGGCCGTTCCCTCACAACTATAGGGAATTCAGGTGTCACTCAGTTATAGGTACGAGGGCATGTATTTGTCTACCACTGGGACCTGTACATGTGCATAGCAGTTAGGGAGAGTTCTTAGGGATTTATAGGGTCCTCCTATATTTTCCTTAGTTTGGGATCAAGCCAGTCTGTAGTTATTTATCAGTTCATGATACTGTTCTCCATCCTTGACATTATAAACCATCATAACCGTCTCAAGCATGGATCCGGTTTCAGCCTTGATTGACCGCATGGAAGGTCTTTCTCTGGAGGTAGCAGAACTCCGTGAAACTGTTTCTCAGCTTCAGGTGACCAGTTCTGCTGGCGTTCATGGAGTTTGTTCCGAGCCTAAAATCTCTCTTCCGGATACATTTTCCCGGGGTAGTGAGAAATTTGTTCGTTTTAGAGAGGCTTGCAAACTCCATTTTCAGCTTATGTCCCCATTCCTCTGGTGATGAGGAGCAGAGGTGGGGATCATCATCTCGCTGCTCAGGGATAACGCTCAGTCTTGGGCCTTTTCGGTGCCGGCGGGGGCACGCTCCCACCGATCGGTAGATTATATTTTTTTATAGCCCTGGGTCAGATATATGATGATCCGGATCGTATTGCTCTGGCTGAATCTAAACTGCGTCTTTTATGCCAGGGTAAACAGTCCGCAGAGATATATTGTTCTGAATTTCGGAGATGGGAAGCTGATACTGGTTGGAATGACGTTGAACTCCAAAGTCAATTTTGTCATGGTGTTTCTGAGAGATTAAAAAGATGCATTTGCGTTTTATGAGAGGCCAGTGTCTTTGGAGTCTGCCATGTCTCTAGCTGTTCGTGTCGACAGGCTTCTGAGAGAGAGAGAGGAGACTACTTTTTCCTGTCATATTCAGTCCAAGGACACTGGAGTTGTCTCATGTAGTGCCAGGGGTCTCACTCTGTCTCTATACTCTCTGTGGAGGACCCCATGCAGCTGGGTTTAGTTGCCTCTGATACTAGAGGATTTAGCCCTCAGAGGAGGGTATGTTTCTGTTGTGGAGGTATTAACCATTTAGCTAATGTTTGCCCTTCTAGGAGGTTCATGGGGTTTTCTGAGGGTAATAAAAAGAAAAGGAAAGAAACCCTCTAAAAACTTTCCATTTGCTACAATTTGCAAGGTTAATGCGGAAATTGAAGATTTGCCGTTTGCTTGTAGTTCCCATTTTCTCCTACCTGTCAGGGTGGCGCTAGACAGCAAGAACTTTGTTTGTGAGATTTTTGTTGATAGTGGAGCAGCTGTCAATCTCATTGATAGTCAATTTGCTACAACACATGGTTTACAGGTGTGCACTTTGGAAAAAGCTATACCTGTTTTTGATATCGATTCCGCTCCACTTTCTCAAAAATCGTTAAAGGGCATAGTTCACAATATCCGTTTGACTGTGGGTGACACTCATGTTGAGGATGTGTCATGTTTCGTCTTAAGCGGATTACCTACCCCTCTAGTGTTGGGGCTACCCTGGCTCACTAAACATAACCCCACCATTGATTGACAAGCAAGGCAAATAAATGGTTGGAGGCAACTACTCATAGAGGTTTCTACCAAGACTGTACCTTCTTTTCTTTTGGAATTTTCTGATGTGTTTTCCGAGAGGGTGTCCAAGAGTTGCCCCCTCACCGGGAGTATGATTGTCAATTAATCTCATCCCAGGCGCCAAGCTGCCTAAATCACTATTATACAATCTCTCTCAACCTGAGAGAGTCGCCATGCGTACTTATATCTCTGAGAGTCTGAGAAAGGACATATCAGACCCTCGAAATCACCTCTTGCAGCTGGTTTTTCTTTGTTAAAAAAAAAAAGATGCTTCTTTAAGACCTTGTCTGGATTTCTGGGAGCTTAACCGTATCACGATTCGTGACCCCTATCCGCTTCCTCTGATTCGGTTTGTTTAACCAGGTTGTGGGGGCTAAAGTTTTTCTAAGTTGGATTTAAGAGGGCATACAACCTTGTCAGGGTCAGGAAGGGGGACAAATGGAAGACGGCCTTCAATCCCGGAGGTCATTTTGAACTTGGTTATGCCCTTTGGTTTGATGAATGCTCCGGCCGTCTTCCAACATTTTATGAACAGCATTTTCTATCATTTAATGGGGAAATTTGTACTGGTGTATCTAGATGACATTTTGATTTTTCTCCTGATTTCAAGACTCATCGGAACCACCTATGTCAGGTCCTGCTGATTTTGCGGGAGAATAAATTGTATGCTAAACTGGAAAAATGTGTGTTTGCTGTTCCAGAGATTCAATTTCTTAGTTTTCTCTCCGCTTCTGGTTTTTGGATGGACCTGGAGAAGGTCCGCGCCGTGCTTGATTGGGAGCTTACTGAAAATCAGAAGGTGCCGATGCAGTTTTGGGTTTTGCTAATTATTACAGAAAGTTCATTTTGAATTATTCCTCTGTTGTTAAGCCACTCCCTGATATGACTAAAAAGGTGGTGGATTTTTCCTCATGGTCGGAAGAGGCGCTTCAAGCCTTTTCTAGTATTAAGAGCGTTTTGCTTCCGCTCCCATTTTGGTACAACCTGATGTCACTCTACCTTTTATTGTTGAGGTGGATGCCTCTGTGGAGGGGTGGGTGCGGTCTTATCTCAGGGTCCCTCTCCTGCTAAATGGCGACCGTGTGCCTTTTTCTCAAAAAAGCTCTTCGCCGCAGAGAGAAACTACGATGTGGGAAATAGGGAGTTGTTGGCCATCAAATTGGCTTTTGAGGAATGGCGTCTTTGGATGGAGGGAGCCAGACACCCAATTACTGTATTTACCGACCATAATAATCTGGCCTATTTGGAATCAGCCAAGCGTCTGAACCCGAGACAGGCCAGATGGTCCTTGTTCTTTTCTAGGTTTAATTTTGTTGTTACGTTCCGCCCTGGGGTTAAAAATGTGAAGGCGGATGCCCTGTCACGTTGTTTTCCGGGAGGGGAACTTTGAGGACCCAGGTCCCATTTTGGCTGATGGGGTGGTCGTCTCTGCTCTTTATCCTGATTTGGAGGCAGAGGTTCAGGCAGCCCAGGCAGAGGCACCTGATCTTTGTCCTCCTGGGAAGTTATTTGTGCCGCTCGCTTTGCGACACAAACTTTTAAGGAGCACCATGACAGTGTTCTTGCTGGGCACCCGGGAGTAGAGCCACAGTGGATCTCATTGCTCGCAGATTCTGGTGGCCAGCTCTTCGTAAGACGGTTGAGGGTTTGTGGCAGCCTGCGAGACCTGCGCTCCTGCCAAGGTCCCTCATTCACGGCCATCGGGATCTCTCCTCCCCTTACCAATACCTTCCCGTCCTTGGGCGCATCGTCCATGGACTTCATTACTGACTTGCCTCGGTCCTCGGGAAGACTGTGATTCTGGTGGTAGTGGATCGTTTTAGCAAAATGGCGCATTTTATTCCTTTTCCTGGGCTACCCAATGCTAAGGCAGCTGGCGCAAGCATTTGTTGATCATATTGTTAAATTACATGGCATTACTTCTGACATAGTTTCTGACAGTGGCACACAATTTGTTTCCAGATTCTGGAAGGCCTTTTGTTCTTGCTTGGGGTTCGGTTGTCGTTTTCTTCTGCTTTTCACCCGCAGTCAAATGGTCAGACCGAGCAGCGTCAATCAGAATCTAAAGACATATCTGTGCTGTTTTGTTGCGGAGAATCAGAAGAATTGGTGTCCTTTTTGTCCCTTGCTGAGTTTGCTTTAAATAACTGTCGTCAGGACTCCTCTGATAAGTCACCCTTTTTTGGTGCATATGGGTTTCATCCGCAGTTTGGGACATTCTCTGGAGAGGGCTCTTCTGGTTTACCTGATGAGGAGAGATTTTCTTGTCCTTGTCTCTTATTTGGCAAAAGATTCAGGGTAATCTAAAGAAAATGAGTGAGAGATATAAGCATGTGGCAGATAAGAGACGTGTGCCTGGTCCGGACCTGAATGTGGGTGATCTGGTGTGGTTGTCTACAAAGAATATCAAACTGAAGATTCCCTCCTGGAAGTTGGGTCCTAGGTTAATTGGGCCTTACAAGATCTTATACGTCATCAATCCCGTTGCTTTCCGTCTTGATCTTCCTCAGACTTGGAAGATCCATAATGTTTTCACAAGTCCCTATTGAAACCTCATAACCAACCTACTGTTCCTTCCTCTTTGCCTCCTCCCCCGATTTTAGTTGATGGTAATCTTGAATTTTAGGTCTCCAGGATTGTGGATTCCCGCATTATCCGCGGTTCTCTTCAGTACCTCGTTCATTGGGAGGGTTATGGTCCTGAGGAGAGGATGTGGGTCCCACTGGCGGACATTAAGGCCACTCGTCTCATCAGGGCTTTCCATCGGTCTCATCCTGAGAAAGTCGGTCCTGAGTGTCCGGAGTCCACCCGTAGAAGGGGGTACTGTCACCGCTGGTTCTGGGAGACAGTCGGTCAGAGGTTCCTCCCTGTCTTGTGTATGGCGTTCTTTGTTTTGGTTTCACTTTGCTCAGTTCCTTTCTCTCCCTCAGCTGCCTCTTATCTTGATTAATTGGCTTGCTTTATATTCCCTCCCATACTGCTTCTCCTTGCGGTTTATATTACTTCCTGGATGAAGTGTGTGCTGCTGGAGGCTGCAGTTGTTTTGCTCTAAGATAAGTGTATTCTGTTTACTTTGTGTTTTGTTTGCTGGCTTGATTCTAGGTGACCCTGACTCCCTACGTATTTTATGCATGGAGCTGGTGGCTGTTCTCCTCACAACTATAGGGAATTCAGGTGTCATTCAGTTATAGGTACAAGGGCATGTATTTGTCTACCACCGGGACCTGTACATGTGCATAGCAGTTAGGGAGAGTTCTTAGGGATTTATAGGGCCCTCCTATATTTTCCTTAGTTTGGGATCAAGCCAGTCTGTCGTTAGTTATCAGTTCCTGCTACTGTTCTCCATCCTTGACACCTGCACAGCCTACAGCCGAGGACCAGGATGCGGTGAGTACAGAGCCTTTACCACTTCCTGGTCCTCCCCCTCCTGCCGATTTTTGCCACAGGCAACGAAAATGCGATTGCACTGTACATGTGAGCCCACACCTGGAAGAGCCAATATCAAGGGGATAAAGAGCCACGTGTGGCTCTAGAGCCGCAGTTTGCTGACCACTGCCCTAGGGTAAGCACCGTGTTGTGTTTTGAGAAGCTGGGTGGTAGACCCAGATCCAGAAAAAGAGGGAGAAATACTGCGTAGCCAGTGGCCAGACGGCCTAGGATTTATGCTTGATTTGTTTGGACTGCTGTAAAGTGACAATAAAGCTGTTCGTGGCCAGCTTGTACCCAAATCTGCAGTGTTGGAGTGTCTTCTTGAGGTGTGCCAACCATCTAAAATGAGAAGATGGCGACCCTGGAGAGCTAAGTGACCCTGAGTTATCACAGTATATATGATAGTTTACATATGTATTTTTTTAAAGTGTTACTACATTTTCAACATAAAATCACTGTTGTATTGTAGAATAAGTTACATTTGCGTCACCAGATATTAACATACATAGCATTTTATTTTTTCACCAACTGTGTGGGCTTGTTTTTTTTTTTTTGCAGGACAGACTGTAGTTTTCATTGGTCCGATGTTGGAGAACGGTTTTATGGGGTTCTCTATGCAGTATGATATAATAACTTTTTTCTAAGGGTTGATATGGTTATGATGATACCAAATTTATATAGTTTTTTGTAACTATATTTGCAACATAAAATTATTTTTAAAAATGTTTTATTTTGCATTGCCATATACTACATGCATATCTGTGTTTGGGTTTGTTTTTGAAGGCTTGTAGTTTTTATTGGTACCATTTTGGGATACATATGCGTCTTTGACTACTTTTTATAAAAAAAAAATTTAGGTGAGATAACAAAAACAAATTCCATAATATTTTTTCATTTTTTCACTGTGTTCACTACATGGGATTAGTAACATAATCATTTTATAGATCAGGTCGTTATGAAAGTGGCAATACCAATTTTGTGTAGTTTATTTTATTTTTTTCATATTTTAATCATTTATAAATGAGTGATGAGAAAAAAAAAATAAAAATTTCCATTACATTTTTTCTTTTTTTACGTTATTTTTATCAAGTCGCTCTTGGTTCTTGATCAGAATCTGCCTCTGGAAGGGCCTGGGAGGCTTTGGTACATGCCAAGCCTAGAAGCCTTTGTCAGGGATATTTATTAAGATGTTAGAAGATTAGAATTTTGGAAGCTGTCTTTGATATTTCCAAGAAAATTTTGAAAACTGCCAGCACAAATCTTAACCATTTTAGCAGAGTGCCAGATGTTTTTTTATAGCTGACACCCGCTGCTGATGCCGGGGGCTCGCTTCATGAGCTGCTGCCATTTTCACACAGTGATGGAGCACAACAGAGGTGCATGATGAGCTGCACGATACATTATTTTACCACTACCCACTAAATGTCTGTAGCACCTACCTGGGCCACATTCAGGTACATTGATCCTGCTGTTACTAGATGTTCCCCAAGCAGCAAGAAATTACTATATATAATAATGGCTGCTGGGGTTAAGACTATCCTTCCTACCTGTATAAACCCTACACCCCTGCCATGAAAATTGTTTCTTGAGAAACTCAGTTAATATGAAGATCGACTAGATGGGGGCATCCTCTATAAAAGAAACACACATAAAAAAGTTAGAAAAGCTTTATTGACTAGGTGAATATATCCAGGAAAAACCCTGTTTCATTTTTCAAAAGGCTGCTAGTATTGGGAACATGATAGCACCCAATATAAAAAAAAATACAATACTTAAAAGCACTAAAGTTAGGACAATAGCAGGGATTCCAAATTAGTTCTTCTTATGTAAAATATGCATGACATGAACTGCAGAAAACTATCAACCACTAAACCAGTTTATGAAATAAAAGACAAAGAAGGTTCCTTTACACACACAATAAAACAACATATCACATGCTAGAGTAAAAGTGTGGTACAAAGAATAATCTACCCATGTGAAAAAAATATATAGGCATTTGAATAGCCTTTCCCCAAATGGACTAAATAGCGATGTAGAGCTATTCACATTTGACAACTGAAATTGTGTTCTGTCTCCCTAACTTAAAGACTGCATTACAATAACCTGATCTGAATAACCTCGCCTAAAATAATTCATAAGGAGAAGCACAGGCAAGAGGAAGAAAGGCGACAGCTCCTGTAGCTATAAGCTAGCGAGAGGTCACTGATTTGGAGCACAAACTTTTCGAATAGGAAACTTGCTTCCGGCCGGGGCATGTTTTCCAGCTATACAGCCTGTTTCTATCGGACTGGAGGATCAGGACAACTACAGTATTAAGTATTCACCACTACACATCAACATCATGGACTCTCCTCTACAAGTTCAGGTAGGCGTGACGGTGTCACATATAGATACTAATTGCAACTTAGAAGACAGCAGGCATGGTAAAACCCTCTTCTAGTCACTGGTACTTAGGTGCAGTCAGAGCGTAAGTGCAGGAATTCTTCTTTGCTTCTTCAAATTGTCATTGCAGCACTGACCTTCCTTGCACAACATTTTTAAGTAAGAGCACCAGTAAACTTGTTTTATTCCTGTGATAAATTTAATGCAGCTTAAGACTGTCTACATTTACAATGCCTCACTATTGCCAAATCTGCCCCAGTTACTTTTCCACTTATGTCTGATGAATTGGTGTGGCTTAGGAGAAAATTGTGTAGCTTTTCATTAAAGGGTATGGCTTCATTGTGCCATTGTGGCTTAAATATGAGCCAAACATTTGGCACATTTTTGGCATAGACCAAGCTGACAAATAGGTGAAGTAAGGGCTGGTTGGTTAGAAGATTTGAAGGAGAGTCTTTAGATGGCATAAGATTGCCTAGTCAATCTTACTAACCTTGTCTTCCATTGTTATTCTTAAACCTTTGGTGGCAGATGGATCCATCATTATCATAGAAAGCACAATTAATGATAGTTCATACATTACTGAATTTATATGACTGTTTTTTTCAATTATCTAGCTTTCATTAGTCATTAAGCACATTCATGCTGTACCATGCACGGCACTACAGTATATTTATATCACATGCATAGGATGCTTCAGGAGTTCTTCCAGCCAAATCTCCATATAGGGATGTGCTGGGAGGGTTGCAATGCTAATCAGCCTTGTCCCAAAAACCAAGGGCCCATCAGGTTTCTGACTCTGTGTCCAATGCCAGATCTAGATGCAGGATTTAAGACCGTCAAATCCTAATTAACATGCCTGTTAATTCATTTGTATCAGGCTCCATATTGTCTGACTTTCATTGACTTCTCTGGTGAACTGATTTCTGGCTTGTTTTTTTATTTATTCTGTGACTGCTGTTACTGTTTATATCTGCTCTCCTGGTAACTGTGGGCTGCCTCTAGATTTACCTTTCATTTACTGCACTTACCGTATCTGTCTCCCTGGACATTATGGACTTTTGACTTTGTCTCTGGTTATTATGTTATCTGCTCTGCAGACATAACCTGTGTGCATTAGCAAAATCCATCTGTAACACCCCAGAGGTGCATTACCACCTTCTACACCTCCCCACTGTCTACTAGGGTTAACTATCTGTTATTCTATGTATTTATTTCCAGGTCCTGCACAATTGGTATTTATATTTGCCTGTTAATGTTATGTCCAGGCAATATACCTGGTTAACCAGCAGATGGTGGCACCAATGGCAGAGCTATTTTAGCTAGAATGGAACCTTCTTTCCATTCTAGCTCTCTCTAGAGAGGGAGGAGTTCAGTTAGTTAAAAGTCAGTTTAGCTTACCCCCTGCAAGGGAAAGGTCGAGAATACTCCCTGCGAGTGGAAGGCTGTGTTTCAGACAGCAGAGAACCTCTAAGCTCTGCTGGACCAGGAGGCCAAAGTTGCAAGACTCCAAAGCCAGGAGGAGAAGTTCCCTGGATAGAGATAAGATAAAGATAAAGACAGAGTCAAACTACATAAAGCTAAGTACATCAAAAAGGAAAAGCTAGATATTTAATCCTGTTAGCAAAGCAGAGCTAGAGAACAACATATATAGCAGAGCTGAGGGTGTTTGCCTACCAGAATTAATGCCAAAGACAGAGTCAAATTACAGAAATCTAAGTACAGTAAAAAGCTAAAGTTTGCTATTTAAACCTGTTAGCACAGCAGAGCTAGAGAGAGACATATGTAACAGGGCTGCGTGTGTTTGCCTACCAGAATTAATGACAAAGCCTGCTGGTAACCAACACACAGCCACATCTAAAGGGACATTATAGGCTACACTTACACCACTCTGGCATTCCTACACCTGGGTACCACCAACACCATCTACTTAAGGGATTCTGTCCCTTATTGCTCCAATGCAACTGGCGTCATGACAAATTTACATAAAAAACAACCCCAGGCGCATGTCCCTTTGGTGAAGAACCTAGGGTAGTCTTAGCTTATTACCCAAAGTGGTCTTAGAAGGCTGCTGGCAATCATAAGCCAAAGTGGAAAGTTGCTACAAAGAACATGTCTGTCTTTGGAGAGCCAAGGACATTAATACATAACACAGAGATTCAATTGATTTCAATGCTTAACCTGTAATGCTTCATATACCTCGCAATGGTTCTGCAGAGGAATCGAGCAGGTGACCCCACAGACTACACTTGATTAATTCAACATGACATCCTGGAATCAGCTCAATTTCTGGGGAATCTTCTAACATAAAGGTTTTCTTTTTAGCAGATAACCCCTTTAAAGTGACAACATTTTCTAGACAGTGGTA
Organism: Bufotes viridis; assembly: GCA_033119425.1. NCBI lineage: Eukaryota > Metazoa > Chordata > Amphibia > Anura > Bufonidae > Bufotes > Bufotes viridis. The sequence continues at coordinate 27,142 of JAKVIS010000579.1, read as the reverse complement.
GAGACTATTAGGAACAGATCTTAAGGAGTGTTAAAGGACATGACTGAGAAATGCACTGATGGACTTAGCTTAGACAGAATCTATTATCCAAACACAGAGTTAAGAGAATTCAGATGGTCAAAATAAGTGCAAAATCTGTTCTTTATCCCCAAACCACATCCGTCTTTTATATTGTTATAAAAATGTATATCTCCCATGATAAAATAACTTATTATAGTTTCATGCCCTGTTCCCTTTCATTGTCACTGCAGAGACTTGCATGTGGCTTCTACAACTTAGTTAGCTTTTCGTGTCATGGTTTCTTGTCTGCTATACTGGGGATTGGAAAAATTATATGTGCTTTGCTAAGAAAGACAAAATGTAAAACTGGTCTGTGCTTCAAGCAAAATATATATCCTTAGTGTGTATAAAATATGGTAATGAACATGTCAATCTATCATCACTTCTTAAATGTGATGGAACTGGAGTACTTAAATAGAATCAGAGGATTTCAGCGTTAACGTAACAATAATGCATGAATAATAAATACGAGAGGTATGGAAGAAAATGAAATATGCAGTTCAAATGTTCACTTTATGATATTTCACAGAATAGTTTAATTCTGTGAGAAAGTTAAACCATCCGCATTGTTGTGACGTTGAATCTTTGCTAGTGTAATGTTCTTGTTATTGGAATTTAGAAAACATAATGGGGAGATTTACAAATCAAAATGTGCCAGAATTCTGTAACAATTAGCACAAAAGAATTGTACATGATTTCCAATACTTTTAGAACATTTAATTTGCTGATGCATTTTTTGAATAAGACTAATCAATGAAATTGGTGGTGTAAAGTTAGACTTAGACAGTCTAAAGATGTGCCATCCAACATAAGCAACTGTGATAAATTAAATGCAGCTTAAGACTGTCTACATTTACAGAGTCTCACTATTGGCAAATCTACCCCACTTATGTCTGATAAATGGGTGTGGCTTAGCAGAAAAGGGTGTAGCTTTTTAAGAAAAGGCATTGCTTAAATGTGCCATTGTCGCCAAAATATGCCCAAAACATTTGGCACATTTTGGAGTAGACTAAGCTAACAAATAGGTGAAGTAAACTTAGTAAACTTGCAAACAGTTTAAAATGCACCAGATTTATCATCAGCATCAGCCATTGTGATAAATATGGTGGCTTTTTAGATTGTCTAAGTTTACACTGTCTCACTGCAAGACAGTATTAGTAAGTCTGCTCAAATGCTATATTTGTATCATAAGCTTAAAGGCAATGTGTCACCAGATACATCATTATTAGAGTTAAGCAAACACCTCGAAGTTCGGGTTCGCCGAGTTCGGCAGAAATTCGCCCCAAGTTCGAGATCGGGACCCGAACTTGACCCCGAACCCCATTGAAGTCAATGGGGACCCGAACTTTGGGGCACTAAAATGGATCTAAAATGGGGGAAAGAGCTGGACAATTGCCCTGCAAACAAATAAAATGAAAAAATAACATAAAATACAAAAAAATAAAAAATAATAATCTTGAACTAGGAAGAGGAGGTCCATATGGAGTAGAAGGTTGAGGAGGCAGTGGATGTGGCGGTGTAGGTGGAAGTGGTGATGGAGAAGGTAGTCACCAATTTCCCTGCAAACAAATTTGGATAGGGTAATAACTTAAAATAACATAAAATACATAAAAATAAAAAATAATAATCTTGAACTAGGAGGAGGAGGTCCATATGGAGTAGGAGGTTGATGAGGCAGTGGACGTGGCAGTGTAGGTGGAAGCGGTGATGAAGGAGGTAGTCACCAACAACACTGTTCTTTGTTTTGTTTTTTGTTTTTTATTTGGGTAGACCCCAAAACATTGGGAAATATAGAAAAGAAAACAAAGAAAAAGTGCGATGGAGTATAACAAAGGCTGGGTGAGGTCGGTATACATGTCTATTTTGCACAAGGTACGGACAAGTCCTGTGGGATCCATGCCTGGTTCATTTTAATGAACGTAACCTTGTCCACATTGGCTGAGGACAGGCGGCTGCGCTTGTCTGTGATAACGTCCCCTGCCATGCTAGACACACGTTCAGACAATACACTGGCTGCAGGGCAGGCCAGCACCACCAAGGCGTTAAGGGCAAGCTCAGGCCATGTGCCTAATTTGGAGACCCAGAAGTTAAATGGGAAGACCCATCAGTCAGTACGTTTAGGCGTGTGCACACATACTGTTCCACCATTTTGCTGAAATGCTGCCTCCTGCTAAAACGTTCCATATCAGCTGGTGGAGCTGGTTCTTGTGGCGTGCTGACAAAGCTTTTTCACATTTTGGCCATGCTAACCCTGCCTTCTGAAGTGCTGGTCGTGCCCCAGCTTCGTTGGCGACTTCCTCCTCCTATGCCTTCGCCTTGTGCTTCCACTGAGGCCCCAGTGTCAGGTTGGAATGCCATCAGCAGTGTGTCTACCAGCATGTGCTTGTTGTCGCGCATCTTCTGATCATGCTCCAGTGAAGGAATTAAGAATGGCATGTTGTCCTTGTAATGGGGAACCAGAAGGGTGGCCACCCAGTAATCAGCACTGTTTAGAATGTGGGCAACTCGGCGGTCATTGCACAGGCACTGCAGCATGTAGTCGCTCATGTGTGCCAGGCTGCCCAGAGGAAACGACAAGCTGTCCTCTGTGGGAGGTATGTCGTCTGTGTCCTCTGTATCCCCCAGCCACGCTGCAGTGATGGCCCTGTGCTGCCTTGGGTGCCACCCTGCTGTGAACATGGTTATTCCTCTTCCTTCTCCTCCTCCTTCTTCTCCTCCTCCTCCTCCAGAACTGTGCCCTGGCTGGACAATTGTGCACCTGGCCCATGTTGGTGCAGGAACCCACCCTCCGAGCCACTTGTGAATGACTGGCCTGATAACTGTGGAAATGTCCACCCACAATCTAAGAGATGGATTTACTGATTATATTTCACTCTCAAAAATGGAGTGCAGGCCTCAAATGTACTTTATGGGGAAAAAAAGTGATATTTTTTTTTCACCCACAATTTCACAGTTGTATTTACTGATTATATTTCACTCTCAGAAATGGAGTGCAGGCCTCAAAGGTAGGTTATGGCAAAAAAATGTGATTTTTTTCACCCACAATGTCCCAGTTGTATTTACTGATTATATTTCACTCTTAGAAATGCAGTGCAGGCCGCAAATGTACTTCATGGCAAAAGAGGGGATTTTTTTACCCACAATGTCCCAGTTGCATTTACTGATTATATTTTACTCTCAGAAATGTAGTGCAGGCTGAAAACGTACATTTTAGCAAAAAAATTACTTTTTCTCCCAGAAGCTAACAAATGGATTTGCTGACTTGATTACACTGTCACATATGCAGCACAGGGGTACATTACAGAAAATAAATTTGAATATGTCCCCTGGGTCCCTGAACTCACAGACGGATGTTCTATATTATTTTCTCTTCCCTGGCACATATGCAGTGCAGGTGCTCTTAAAAATGGGTATATTTCGCCCACTGAACTACAAGAACAGGATTAAATTATTGTCCCTGGCACATATGTAGGTGCACTTGCACAAAATGGCCACCAACGCCCACCTAACTAACAGACGGATTAAAACTTATTTTTCTGTGTCACTGGGCTCAGTCTTAACAGCAAGCTCGGATATCAGATTCTTTCCTAATCTCTTCCTCACAGCAGCAACATCCTATCCTTACACTAGTAAGGGCTGATGTGACGTGCGGCGCTACATGACTCCAGATTATATAGAGGCTGGGTCACATGCTGCACTGGCTAATCACAGCCATGCCATTAGTAGGCATGGCTGTGATGGCTTCTAAGGGCACACATCTTAAACGCAGCCTTTCAATAAGCTTTATTAAACGGCCGAACACCGAACTCGAACCCAAACTTTTACGGAAAAGTTCTGGTTCTGTTACAAAAATCCTAAAGTCCGGTACGCACCCGAACTTTACAGTTCAGGTTCGCTCAACACTAATCATTATGAATCTATCTCACATGCGAGATGTGTGCTTGTCATTACATTGGTCCTATTTTTGATCGGCAGCCTCTTTTTGAGAAATTGTCTACTTTATGCTAATTAGCCCGTATGTTCAACAAGGTCGGTGCCTGTGCACCTCATTTGCACACGAGGTTTCACTCCTTTTCATTCTGGCCATACCCTCACCAAACTCACACCTGATCCTGAAATCTCCTGCCAGCATGTTCGTGCATACACTGTACATGACTAGAGATTGTGCAACAAAGAGACCACAAATGAAAATAGGACCAAGCCCATTGCAATATATTGACAGAGCACATTTCACATGTAAAATGTATTCTTAATGATGTGTCTGGATACAGATTCCTTTTAAAGGGGATGTCCTAGAATGACCATGATATATATATATATATATATCACCGTTCTCTCACACTGCATCTTTGGTAGTCCCATTGACTTTGCATCTGTGGGTAGATGATTAGCTGTGATTATAAGACAACTCCTTTAAAAACATAGTATGTATGTGTGGTATGCTCTTTGAAAATGTTAGTGATTGGTATTACCAGACACAGCATCTGAACAGAAGTGGAGTTGTTTCTGGAAAACTCATCTAAGTAAGTGATACTAATCGTGCCCAGAAACTCAGAGCATATCTTATTTTGGTCTTTGTCTCAATAAACATTTATCTGGAGACTGTTGGAGGCAATTGTCTCTGATGGTTGCCAACTCTGTGCCCTATGTGGACGCACAGACCTCACTGCTGAAATAAAAATCATCCGGGAACGTCAATTGAATGTTTTAATAAGCTTAAGCATTGGCATACTTATTATGAAAGAAGACCCAGCACTAAACTCCTACTGCCGTTTTAAATTGTCATAGGCTATGTTTATATGGAGAAGATGTAGATATGAACATATAATAGTCAAATTTGCTAATTTAGGTTGCATTTAATCACTTCAGAGGAGTCTTCATAGATCTTTTTTAATGTTCTTAAATCCATTACTTCTAAGAATAGTCCTTTAATGGAAATTTCAAATGATAAGAGCAAAGGATCCTGCCAGAAGTTTAAAAGTGATGACAGAAATGTATATGGAAAAGTAGTAGGACTGGTTGGTTAGATTTGCAGGAGAAGCTTTAGGTGGCATAAGATTGCCTAGTCAACCTTACTACTAGTGTTGAGCGAGCATGCTCGGCTGAAAACCAGTTCGGTTAGAGCATCATTATGCTCGGCACATGGCGGTATTAGGCTGAATACCGCATTTGCTTGAGCGCAATGCTCGAGTCTCCTCTCCACACGTTTCTTGGCTGCAACACAGCCAACAAATGCGCAGGTAAGCACTGCCCTCACTGTAAGGCCATAGCCATGTTGGTTACTGGCATTACAGTGATTGGCTGGCCGGAACGCTCCCAATGGCGCGTGTTCGGCTCAGTGTTAGTCAGGGAGAGCTGTGCATAGGAAGGGACAGACAGTGTAGGGAGTGATATTGGACTATTTTTATTAGAAAAACTTTTCAGAGACCCAAAAGTCCTTTTAAGGGCTATGTGTGTGACAACAGCAATATATATTTGTAGCGCAACCTGCGCTAAATGGCTAAAACTTTACAGACCCAAAAGTCATTTTAAGGACTATTGTGTGTGGCAGCAGCACTACATTCTTTCTGCGCATCCTGCTCTAAATAGCGTCGAATAGGCTGCTGTGGACAGTTAAATTATCTGCACCACATCTCCTGTGTAAAATGTGCACATCCCAAAAAATATCTGTGACACCCTGTGTACTTTTTCCGTGGACGGTGTCCACTGCGGACAGTTAAATTATCTGCGCCACATCTCCTGTTTAAAGTGTGCGCATCCCATAAATATCTGTGACATCCAGTGAACTTTTTTGTAGATGGTGTCCGTTGCGGACATTGATATTTGTAGCCCCACATCTGCAGTGTAACGTGTGCGCTGAAAATTTTTATCAGTGACATACAGTGTACTTTTTCAATAGACTGTGTCTGCTTCTGACAGGGACATTACCAGTGACACATCTCCAGTGTACCATGTGCGTTTAAAAATGTATCTGTGACATACAATGTACTTTGTCAATAGACTGTGTCCGCTTCTGACAGTGACATTACCAGTGCAAAATCTCCAGTGAACCGTGTGCAGTTAAAAAATGTATCCGTGACATATAGTGTACTTTTCAATAGCCAGTGTCCGCTTACGACAGTGACATTACCACTGCCACATCTCCAGTGTAACATGTGCACATAAAAATTTTATCTGTGACATACAGTGTCCTTTTTTCATAGACGCTGCGGTCAGTGACATTACTGGTGGTACCTCTCCTGTATAACATTTCCTCATCCCAAATATTGACATTCCCTATAATTTTTTATTAGCCGCTGGTGACAGCATTGACATTATCTGCAGGATATCTCCTGTGTGACGTTTCCACATCCCAAATACCTTTTTAAATTTTTTGCGCAAACACAACCAAATCCTACCCTACTGTATACCACTGTACGTGTGACATACTTTCAAGCATATATAACATTTAATATGAAGAAGGAGAGCAGTAAGGGACAGGTAAGTGGCCGGGATGCTGATGGTGCATGCAGAGGACGTGGCCCTGGGCGGGTTGAAACTGTGCCTGCTGCAGAACACAAGAAAAACAGTCATCCACGATACCTAGCTTAATGTCCCAGTTTGCTGGGCGGTGCAGGACAACACTTTTGAAGTCAGACCAGTACGACCAGGTGGTCGGTTGTATTGCATCATATAATGTTTCCAGTCAGTTAAGCACTACCCTGTCTTACACCAAGTCCAGTCTCAGTAGCCCTTGCATATAGTCTTTTACATGGTCAGCTAACCTACAGGCCCTCGCATATAATGTTTTAAAGGGTCAGCTCACCTATAGGCCCTCGCATATAATGTTTTACATAGTCAGCTCACCTACAGGCCCTCGCATATAATGTTTTACAGGGTCAGCTCACCTGTAGGCCCTCGCATATAATGTTTTACAGGGTAAGCTTACCTGCAGGCCCTTGCATATAATGTTTTACAGGGTTAGCTCACCTGCAGGCCATAACCTACAAACTTTTAGAGGGTCAGCTCACCAGCAGGCCCTCATCTACAATCTTTTAAAGGGTCAGCTATCCTGCAGGCCCTCGCATATAATGTTTTACAGGGTCAGCTCACATTAGCCACTTCAGTCCCCTAGCTTAAACGCCCTTAATGAGGCCACTTTTACAATTCTGCACTACACTATTTTAACCGTTTATTGCTCGGTCATGCAACTTACCACGCAAATGAATTTTACCTCCTTTTCTTCTCACTAATAGAGCTTTCATTTGGTGGTATTTAATTGCTGCTGACATTTTTTACTTTTTTGCTATTAATCAAAAATGACCGAAATTTTTGCAAAAAAATTTATTATTCTACATGTCTTTGATAAAACAAAAATCCAATAAGTGTATATTTATTGGTTTGGGTAAAAGTTATAGCGTTTACAAACTATGGTGCAAAAAGTGAATTTCGGCATTTTGAAGCAGCTGACTTTCTGAGCACCTGTCATGTTTCTTCAGGTGCTAGAATGCCAGGAAAGTATAAATACCCCCAAATGACATCATTTTAGAAAGAAGACACCCCAAAGTATTTGCGGAGGGCATGGTGAGTTCATGTATGATTTCATTTTTTTCACAAGTTAGCGGAAAATGACACTTTCTGAGGAAAAAATAAAAAAATAAAGTTTCCATTTCTGCTAACTTCTGGCAAAAAAATATATAAATCTCCCACAGACTCACTATGCCCCTCAGTGAATACCTTGGGATGTCTACTTTCCGAAATGGGGTCATTTGTGGGGTGTGTTTACTGTTCTGGCATTTTGGGCGAGGCTAAATTGTGAGCAGCCATGTAAAAGCTAAAGGTACTCGTTGGAATTTGGGCCCCTTTGCGCACCCGGGCTGCAAAAAAGTGTCAGTCATGTGTTATGGCCGTACTCAGGAGAAGTAGGGCAATGTGTTTTGGGGTGTATTTTTACATATACCCATGTTGGGTGAGAGAAATATCTTTGTAAACTGACAATTTTGCATAAAAAAAATTAAAAAGTTGTCGTTTACAGAGATATTTCTCACACCCAGCATGGGTATATGTAAAAATACACCCCAAAACTCATTGCCCTACTTCTTCTGAGTACGGTGATACCATGTCCCTCAACGAATACCTTGGGGTGTCTTCTTTCCAAAATGGGGTCATTTGTGGAGTGTTTGTACTGTTCTGGCATTTTGGGCGGGGCTAAATTGTGAGCAACCATGTAAAACCTAAAGGTACTTGTTGAAATTTGGGCCCCTTTGCGCACCTAGGCTGCAAAAAAGTGTCACACATGTGGTATTGCCGTACTCAGTAGAAGTAGGGCAATGTGTTTTGGGGTGAATTTTTACATATACCCATGTTGGGTGAGAGAAATATCTCTGTAAACTGACAACTTTGTATAAAAAAATTAAAAGGTTGTCGTTTACAGCGATATTTCTCACACAAAGTATGGGTATATATAAAAGTACACCCTAAAACTCATTGCCCTACTTCTCCTGAGTACGGCAATACCACATGTGTGCCACTTTTGCAGCCAAAATGCACAAAGGGCCCTAATTCCAATGAGTACCTTTAGGATTTCACAGGGCATTTTTACGCATATGGATTCTCACGCTTTAGGGCCCCTAAAATGCCAGGGCAGTATAAATACCCCACATGTGACCCCATTGTGGAAAGAAGACACCCCAAGGTATTCCGTGAGGGGCATGGCAAGTTCACAGAAAAAAAAAAATTGGCACAAGTTAGCGGAAATTGATATATATATATATATATATATATATATATATATATATATTATTTTATTTTTTTTACAAAGTCTCAAATTTCCACTAACTAGTGATAAAAATAAAATTTTAAATGAACTCACCATACCCAGCACAGAATACCCTGGGGTGTCTTCTTTCTAAAATGGGGTCACATGTGGGGTGTTTGTACTGCCCTTGCATTTGAGGGTCTCCACAATCATTACACGTATGGCCAGCATTAGGAGTTTCTGCGATTCTCCTTTTATTGAGCATACGGGTAATGAGATTTTTTTCCGTTCAGCCTCTGGGCTGAAAAAAAAATGAACGGCAGAGATTTCTTCATTCGCATCGATCAATGTGGATGAAAAAATCTCTGCCAAAAATGTGCAAAAAAATAAAATAAAATAGTAAGGCCCCATTCACATCATCGCAAAAATGTCCGCATCTATTCCACAATTCTGCGGAATTGATGCGGACCCATTCAGTGTGAATGAGGCCGGCGGTGATGCGGAGAGCACACTATGTGCTCGCCGCATCAGCATTTGCGGAGCTGCGGCCGCAAACTTCCGGGTTTCGGCCCCCAAACATCCGGCCGCAGCGCGCAAAGATAGAGTGTGTCCTATTCTTGTCCGCAATTGTGGACAAGAAAAGGCATTTTCTTTATAGTTCTGGCAATGTGCGGATCCGCAAAATGCGGAAGGCACATTGCCAGTGTCCGTGTTTTGCGGATCCAGCGGATTCATGGATCCGCAAAACACATACTGGATGTCTGAATGAGCCTTACAGGGGGTGATTAGTGACAGGGGGTGACAGGGGGTGATCAAGGGGTGACATGGGATGATCAGGGGGTTGGTTGGGGGTTAATCAGGGGTTAATCAGTGATGGGGGATGGATGGGGGTCTGTGTGGTGATTGGTGCACTTACAAAAGTTTCCTTTGGAGGTCCCAAGCAAAAGGGACCACCAAAGGAACGAACAGCAAGCATATCAGACGCTGTTAACAAAACAGCGTCTGATATGCGATTTTTAACTTCTACAGCCTGCCAGCGCATGATCAGCGCTGGCAGGCTGCAGATTAAAGTTCTCCCGGCGCGATCCTGTGAGCGCGCGTTCACTGGAAATTGCGCGTCTCGCGAGATGACGCGCCCGCGCGTCCAGGAGGAACAAACCGACCGCCGCCAGGGCGCAATCCTGCGTTCGGCGGTCGGGAAGAAGTTAAGGCCCTCACCTACATCCTTTTGGAGGGTTATCTCACCAGCAAGCTCTCACCTACAATCTTTTATTGGTTCAGCTCACCTGCAGGCCCCCGCATATAATGTTTTACAGGGTCAGCTCACCTACAGGCCCTCTCATATAATTTTTCACAAGGTCAGCTCACCCACAGGCCCTCTCATATAATGTTTTACAGGGTCAGCTCACATGCAGGCCCTTACCTACAATCTTTTACAGGGTCAGCACTCATACAGGCCCTCACCTACAACCTTTTAGAGGGTCATCTCACCAGCAGACCCTCACCCCTAATGTTTTAGAGGGTCATCTCAGGGGCAGGCCCTTGTCCCTAATGTTTTAGATGGTCAGGTCAGCAGGTCCTTGCTTCAAATGTTTTTGAGGGTCACCAGCAGGCCGTAAATCATAATTTTTCAAGGGTGTGTATAATGCCCTCTTTTATGTGTAACAAAAGGAGGGCATCATACAGTTCTTTGTAATTTTGGCAGCCCTTTCACTTAGTTCATAGGCTTTATGAGTGTAGGAGTCCCAATACATGAACAATTGTACCACATTGTGAATGAGGCCCTCGTTTTTGTGATATACAGGTTGTATCGGAGTGCCTCTTGCTTGTAATTTTTGGAAGCACTTTATATACAAGTAAATATACAGGAAAGAATGTTTCCTAACAATTTTTCCTCTAAAATAGATTTTATCTTTGGTTCTGTGCGTATTATTGTCAGTCTGTAAAAGTGGCGTACTACTCGGACAACATCGTTCCCAGCAGCGACCTGGGAGACCAAGATGCATCCAGACATCCTCCCCATGCTGTTCCCGAACCATTATGGTGGTGTTTCCATCAATTTCTGACCTTTCCTATAAACCAAGCACCCTCTTCTCTTCAGAGCAGGGGTGCATGGTTTGCTCAGGTTTTCCCATCGACTTCCAGTATACTCGGTTGCCCTGTAGAGCACCCAAGCATCCCGATGTGTTTGGCCCAAGCTAGCCTTTTCTTCTATTGTAATTTTTATACCTTTGGTGGCAGATGGATCCATCATTATCATGGAAGGCACAGTTAATGATAGTTCAAACATTTCTGTATTTATATGACTTTTACAAATATTCCATTATGTAGCTTTTATTAGTCATTAGGCACATTCATGCTGTACCATGCACAACACTATTTTTATATCACAAACATATTAAAAATTGGTATATGGCTTTAATATTTCTTAGATCTTGTACCCATTTTATTTTTTGAATTAGTCTGTTATTAATAATTTCAAGCGATATTTAAAAATGTCTTAGATATTTTAAATTAAGATCTACAATTGTGAAATGAATCTTGCCTAATTCAAGTAAAACAAAAGATAACTGAATACCATTAACAATGAAAAAAAAGCTTTGGTTATATTATCTTTGCAACTGTAATAATAAATTTTTTATGTCAAAATGTATTGATGTCTTGCTAATGTTTGGTTAAATATGGCCATTTAATGGTTAGTGTCCATGTATTCAATGTACTCTTCATATTTTCGGATCTTTAGAGATGAATATCTTCAAAAGAGGTGATTCATACTTTCATTATACATTCATTCCCAGGACATCCATCTTGCTGTTAGATCAGGTAAGTGATGTATACATTTGCTTAAAGATTCTTTGCCAAAAATGTCACAACTAAATGCTTGTCTTACAAAATAAAAAAATAAATTATTACAAAAGAATTACCAGTAAATATCTGTCAGCCTATTTATACAGCTGATAATGAACCTTTCAGAATCTTTATATGGCCTTTCTGATAATCGGATACATAGATCTCATAGGGTCCCATAGCAAAACTTGATATAGCTCCCCTGGCCTCACCCAGTTTCCAAGTAAGCATGCGTCAGTCACTCTCAGGCACTGCAGAATACACAATACAATGTCCAAGATTTCTGACAAATTTACACTTTAAAAAAAAATGCATAATACATTTTAATAAAGTACAAACTGTAATAAAAAAGGCTTTGTTCTCAACCACTTAATCCGACTTTTATGTCATAAAAAGTAAATGAGTATTTGAAATGAGGTTATTCATTCTGAGCTTTATATTCCTCAATGTATTTACACCAGACAACTGGCATAAATACACTGATAAATCTCCTGCTTCCATTCTATTATAAAGCAATCTGCCTGCAGCCACCACTAGGGAAGCTAAGTGCATAGGATTTTCTGCAATTACCACAGAAGATATAGTTTTAGCTTCCCCTAGTGGCTACTACTTGATAATCCATTGTATTTTAATGTGTGCAAAAGAAGTAGTTCACTGCCAGGCCCCCTTCCTCTGGCCCCATAGCAGTCGCATTGTCTGCTTCTGTTACAGGTATTCCACTGATACGACTATAAATTACTCTAGATATAATATACCATGTGTAGGCTTTTCACATACAATATGTGTGTGTATGTTGTCAATGTATTCAAATATTTGGATAGATGTAATTAATCGAGAACATTATTTAAATCTCAGGATCCTTGTTGCATTAATTTGATTGCTGGAAAGTATAAAGCAGATTCAGGCTCCAGCTAATAGGAAGTTAGTTATTGCTAAATTATATTTTCTAGCAAGACTGATTGCAAGACATTGGTTAAATAGCTCACATCTAGAAATAGGAGGATGGAAGAATCAAATCATTAAATTTGTGAATTTGGAATCAGGTATTTTTGTCCAAAGGATTGACAGCTGAATTCTGGATTTTTTTGTATGATTTAATTCAGTAATTACCCTTGACTGAAATTAGGCCCTTTTTATGATGAGATTATTTTTATTGTTTTGTTTTCATTTTTATTTACTTGCCTCTTTTTGTAGCCTTTTCCAGTGGGGTGGGTTGGTGGTTTATTATATAATGTCTATTTTTTTTTAAGTGCATTTGATTAAATAATTAATAAATATTATAAAATTAATGTAAGATTCATTTTGTACAACAGCTAATTTGTTGCGCTGCACTGTACTATAAAGCAGTAATATTATATTTTCATGAGATGCAGGGTCAAAAAATCAGTATAGCAACACCATGATAAAAATGCCACATGAAGAAAAAGAAAAATCAAGCAGTTATACAGCAAAGAAAATAGCAACGAAAATAAAAATAAATTGTCACTGCCTAAACTTACATAAAAATCTAAATAAATGTATGATTTTTTTCTTGAGAGACTAGAGATGAACTGTAATCTCACTGAAGGAATACATTGAAAGCTCCCATAGAAGTCAGTGGTTAGGAGATGGGAGAAACAATGAGCTGCAGTTAGAGAAACATAAAAAATCCATGTTTCAGCAGATAATAGTAAGCATTTTACTAGCTCACAGCTACTTCACATATTTACTGTATGGTAGTTCTCTATATTATCTTTCATGCTCTTTTGTTTCTCTGTGTATTAAAGATAGGGATTAGGAGCAGAATATCTTCTCATTTCTGTGTGCTCTGTGAGGAGGCATCAAGCTGCTAGTGTCCACACACTAACTCAGGCAAAACTGAGAATTAGAGATATAGAGGGTTATTTATAAACCTGAAATTAAAATTATTTCAGAGCAAATTGAGGTGCAGTGATCAGTTGCTCCGCAATGTGCGACTTTTCCCCGCACACGCTAGGGCAGGGAAGGGGACAGGCTGGCAGGTCCATCTCATTTGCCATTTTCTACACCTGTTTCAGGCATAGAAAAAGGTCTAAATGTAAAAGAGCTCAGAAGCTCAGTTACGTTTAGAAGAAGTGTTGGATCCGCCAAAGTTATGAAAGAGCCCAGTGCCTCTGCATAACTCCACCTCCAGGTATAGGGCTTATTAAGACCAGCGTTAAAAACGCGGGTCTTAATAAATGTGCCCCATAGGCTACAGAGGAGAAAGCTAATACAATAAGAAAGATAAAGTATTATGCTAAAAATAATGATTTTGCTCATGTACCCAGCCCACAACACATTGGCAACATATTTTGAAAAGTCATCTGAATGTGTAGGTATGCTTTAACATACCAATATATTATTTTCTCTATGATATAGTATACAGTATATTCTTATATGAAATACTGAACCAGTGATATGTTTGGCCATATTTTTTCATTCCATGAATTGTTTGTTTATTTTTTAATTAAGGCACATCACGTTTTCACATCCATTTAACATATACAAAAACATATAAATTAAATGGATGCCTCTGACTGATGCCATCCAGTGGCATCCATTCACCACAGAGTTCCATTGTAAAAAAAAAAAAAAATGTACAGTCTATGTTTATTTTTATTTTTACCAGACTCTGCAGGATATATGGTGTGCTTCATCATATTTTCCCTGCTTTCTCAAACCAAAAGATAAAAAGTTTTACTCATCAGACCAAAACACAGATTTCAAGTGTCCATTCCCTGTGTTCACTGGCCCAAGCAATTATTTTCTTCTTGTTGTTGTTTTTAGTGGCGTCATCTTAGCAGCTCTTCATTCAACAATACATTTTAGGCTTGATTCATGCAGTCTCCTCTGAATATGTTGTGTTAAAATGTCTGGTATGTGATCTCTGTAAAACATATATTTAGGATCTAATTTGATATGCTGTGAGTTTTTGATTTCTGAGGTTTATTACTTAACTTATAACATTAACATTTTCTCTGTACCAGATGTAACTCATGGTTTTACTTTTCTGGGGTGGTCCTTTTATTACTGCATTTAAGGATACATTCAAAGTTCGGAAAATTTTCTGAATTGCCAAATCTTTATGTTTTAAGGTACTGCCAGACTTTTGTTTCACTTTACTTATATTACCACTAGTAGGGTGCTGGTCCGCACCCAAACATCCCACATATGTAAATATATAAACGTCTACAGTATTAGAGCAACAAAAACCTATAAAAGTATACTGGACCACGTTTGAATCGAAATAATCTTTATTAACAATATAAAGAACATGCAGCAGCATGTATGATATAACAAAAAAGTGACACAGAGAGGGTGCACAAATGGGCGGCATCCAGGAGAGAGAGACACAGGGCAATATAAATATAAGCATCAATAAATAGCAAGTGCAAAAGATAACAAATATAAATACATCATGTCAATGCATACCCATATGGGGGTCAGACGAAGGCTCCCGCCGAAACGCTGTCGGGGTTTTGGCGCCATCCCGGAGGAGAGACACACTATGGGTATGCATTGACATGATGTATTTATATTTGTTATCTTTGCACTTGCTATTTATTGATGCTTATATTATATTGCCCGTGTCTCTCCTCGATGCCATGTGCACCTCTCTCTGTGTCACTTTTCTGCTATATCATACATGCTGCTGCATGTTCTTTATATTGTTAATAAAGACTATTTCGATTCAAACGTGGTCCAGTATACTCCTATAGGTTTTTTCACTTTACTTAGTTCAGTGGTTCCTGCCATAATGTGGATTAGAACAGTAATAAAATAGGGTTAAGCACTGTAAGGCATTCTTCGGTCTTCTTACAGTCTGACATTCAGCATAAACCATTCCTGTCTTCCAAATGAGAGGACTGTTCTTCATAGTCTAACTTGTTTATTGGTAAACAGGTCGTACATATGTGATTGATTGATTGAATGATTATATACAGTTGATTGCTACAAGAATAATAATAGCATGTTTAAGTATAAAGCATTGAATTGCATGTACTATAACATTAACAGTAACAATGAAACACATGGTAAAATGGCTGCCTATACATAGGATTGCATACCTATCTAACAGTATAACTCTCCGAGTAACAATTACAACTAACTGAAGAGCTCTGCATAACATAATGTCCCGAAACAAAGGTATGTTTCTCACCAGACATACTTTTACAAGGATGGTGGAGTTTGAGAAGGAAACATGCATAGAGCAGCTCAGTACTGTGTCCTGGAGACTGGAGATTTCTCTTTCCCAGAATGGTTTGCACTCTCACAATGCAGTGCATCACCACCAATGCAGTAGTCTTTGTAACAGGCAAACAAAGTGTAATACAACTTAACACTAGTGTTGAGCGAACCTGAAATTTTCCGGAAAATTTCTGGTTCGGAGTTTGAGTGTCTGGGCATTTAAAAAGCTTTGAAAGGCTGCAGGGCAGCCAATCAACAAGCTTTTAAGCTGTGGGCACATAGAAGCCATCACAGCCATGCCTAGTGTTCTGCAATGCAGCAATATATCTTGATAAGGTCTTTAGACCGTTCGCAGTGGAGGGTAGGTCTTTTGTTAGAGATACCTCAGATTTTATAACCAAACTTGGCCAGGTAGACTTCGAAGAGGGTAATATGTTGGTTTCTTTTGATGTCTCCAGCCTCTATACCAGTATTGATCATACACGGGGCATGGAAGCTGTAAGATGGGCTCGCTGGCTCCACCTATACTGGGGAGGCACAGGATTTTTCTCTCATTGTTAGAGTTATTACTTACTAAGAATTATTTTCTGTTTGAGAACGATTTCTATGAACAGCGTTGCGGGACGGCCATGGGGTCGAATGTGGCCCCGACCTATGCCAACGTGTATATGTCCTTTGTAGAGGAATCGTCGGTGTACCCATCCCCACTTCACTAATGTGGAGGGGTGGATGAGATACATCGACGATATCTTCTTGGTGTGGAAAGGTTCTGAGGTGGAACTAGACCAATTCCATGATGCAATCAATCACATTCATGAACATCTTAAATTCACGAAGGTTGTCTCAAGACAGGCATTGCAATTCCTTGATACATTGGTCTTGGTGGAGGAAGGCAAATTGAGCACAGATCTATATGTTAAGTTAACTGACAGAAACAACATGTTACAGTTCAGTAGTGCCCACCCAAGAAAAATGGTAGAATCTCTTCCATACAGTCAATTCCTGAGGGTACGGAGAGTGGTGTCAGACGCAATAAAGGTAGATGACAGAATGGAGAAAATGGGACAGAAATTTAGAGCTAGGGGTTATCCCAAAAATTTGGTTCAGAGACATGAAGAGAGAGCCAAACAGTGTGAGAGACTGACACTCTTGGAACAGAAGAATAGGAATAAGGATAAAAAGTTGGAGAGAATTCAGTTTGTAACTACATATTCGTCAAAGAGTAAAGAGTTAGCGAAATACAATTGGAATAGTAAAATAGGCCGGGTATACGTGGTGGGTAAGCAGTGGTGTCTATGTGGTTGTCGGGGATGGGTTATCTTTAAAACGCCTGAGGGAGTGTGGTTCAAGTAATAAATGGTATTCTCCTGGACAGTCTGGAGGAGGCTAGGGTAAACCGTTAAAGATAGCAGGTTGGACCATGGATGTGTGTTTTTTGGCGACAGTGCTGACGGATCTTCCGCCAACCCCTTCGCCTTGGATGGAAGGTTGGCGGGCGGAGGTATATGTGATAAGTGGTGGTACCTCCACTTACTGTCACGGTCTTCGCTCGCCATTTAGAGATTGAGTAGGATGTGGGTCCACCACATACAAGACATAGACCTCATAAACTGGAGAATCTGATGCACGATATTGACCCGGCCTCTAGTTGAAGTCATTTGACTGATGTGTCCAGTTGGAGAAATGGCATGTATGTTTATATGATGTATGATTTGGCGGTTGGAACACATCTCCCGTACACCTACAGGACGCCACTGCCACCTACCTACGTTTGTGTTGTGCCAGTTCCATGACTACGGGTAGTCATGTGATACAGGAGAGATGCTACCTGATATCCCCGACAGAATGAGAACATGACTAAAGAATTTTTGAGAATAGTCTAACAGAAGTGGCATGTATATACACTCCGACCTTCGGACTGCTAAGTAGGTTTGGAACCACTATAATGTACGAACGACCCAGTACCGAGTGAGGGCGGAAGTACTGGAAAGAAACTAAGGTCATGTGATCAGGGAGACGTGATGAGGTCACACGCCCTGATCAGCTGACAGCGGGAGTGAATACGATGAGGATTTGGCGCATGCGCAGATCTCCAGGGAGGACGCGAACTTCGACACATAAAGTATAACACCGGATCAAGGAGGAATGAGGTATTATTATGTTTAATAGAGCCTTGGTGAAATGATGTATCACATGGTTGAAGGTTGATAAACCACTATTATAAGTGAATGTATTGCCCGGCAAACTTGAGATAGGCGGGGACTATTTTAACCTATCAGTAGTGAGGGGAGGTATATTAAGTTCACATTGCTGTATGTAATTTAGCTCGACAAAGACCGAGAGGTTGAAACGTTGCTGTTACACTTTGGTGTTCATTAAAGAAAGAATTTTTGTTACGAATTTGAGTGCTGCGGTGGAATATATCGTTCGTCCATGCCATGCCTATTAATGGCATGGCTGTGATTAGCTAATGCATCATGTGACCCAGCCTCTATACAAGCTGGATGACGTGTAGCACTGCCTATCAGCTCTGAGTAGTGCATGGACAGGAAGCAAGCACCTGAAGCTAGCTAGAGTGTTAGGAATTTGGCAATTTGTTTTGTGGGTAACCTATAATGATTTTTGTGGGTGCAATACACCAGAGTTGCACCCCTGACACAGAAATGTAATAATAAATCTGGCTCTTAATTCTGTGTGTAACCTATAGCAATTTTTGTGGGTGCAATGCACCATCTTTGTACAGTACCTCTGATGCAGAAATATAATTAATCTGGCTGTTAATTCTGTGGGTGACCTATAGCGATTTTTTTCTGCGTGCAATGTATTATTTTTGTACCCCTGACACAAAAATATAATAGTTAATCTGTCTGCTAGTTCAATGGGTGACATATACCCAATTTTGGTGTGAGATACACGTGCACTGCATATGTGACAGGGAAATTAATATAGTTAATCTGTCTGTTAGTTCAGTGGGTGACATATACCCATTTTTGGTGTGAGGTATAGTAATGGCCTTGCAGTTCGCTCGGCGGTCGCTTCATGGCGAACTTTGCGTGTTCGTGATTCGCCAAACACGCGAACATATGGCGATGTATGAGCCATATTCTTTTGCATTGCGTCAAACTTTGACCCATGACACATACATCAGGTGGGACAGGACAGCCAATTGAGATGTTTCAGCACATGGACACACCCCCACCCTATAGCAGAACCCAATCTGGCAGCCATTTTACATTCTGTGTTTTGCAAGTGTAGAGAGAGGTTGCTTTGTGTAGCAGGGACAGACTGTTAGGGTCACCAAACTCTAGCTAATAGGGGCACAAAAGTTCTTTTAATGTCTGGTATGGGTGTGCTATCGATAGGTATGATATACAGATGGGTGTGAAGTTATGAGGCTCTGCTTTGATACCACAGCTATATAGAGGGGCAAATGCTATTGAATAACTAATTGCAACTGGTATGATATACCTGTTGCCCTCAAAAACTGATTGAGGGGTGTGATATACCTATAATATACTTTCTAACATAGAAAGTATATAGTGCATTTGTATTGTGCAGCAGTTGTGTGTGGTTCTTCTGCGATACCGCAGGTATATAGAGGACAAGCGCTATTGGAACATCTAATTGCAAAGGGTGTGATATACCTGTTGCCCCCAAAAAAAACAGATTTAGGGGTGCGATATACCTGTTTCCAAAAATACTGATTGACAGCTGCGATATACCTGTAACCTGTTGCCCCAAATAAACAGGGTGATGTTATATAACTGTTGTGGCCAAAAAAATAATTGAGGGTGTGATATAACTGCATCCACAAAATACTGATTAAGGGGATTGATATACCTGTTTTCAAGAAATATTGATTGAGGGCTGCAATATACCTGCTTCCACAAATAATGCTCTTTTCTAGGGACTTAGGCACAGGGTCATTTTGAAAATGACAGGCAGATGAAGAGGCAGGCTGTTCCCCAGGAGGCTAACTGGGAAGTTGGAGAAGATTGCGTGCGATTACTTCAAAGGATGCACCAGAGTTGGTTGAATGGTTCACTCAGCCTTCCACTTCTGCACCCTCCTCATCCTCTGTATCTGCACCCTCCTCACTCTCTGCTGTGTGCACCCCCAAAGACACCACCACCATCACCACCACCATAGCCCCTCCACTCGAGTCAGAGGAATTATTTTCCCATCCATTCCCAGACCTTACCGATACGCATCCATTCTTGGCATCGGATGAGGAAGAGGAGGTAGCAATGGCCGCCACCCAGCGGTCTGATGACTGAAACCAGATCAGCCTAAGGAGGGAGGTCCCTGCTGTTGCTGCCCACTCCGAGATCTCAAATGTCAGTGGTGGTGAAGGTGACAATGATGACTTGCCGATGGACGCCACATGGGTGCCCACAAGAGAGGAAGAGGAGGGAGTTCTGAGAGAGAGACGGAGCAGCAGAGAGGGAGAAGAAGGAGGAAAAGCAGGCAGAGCTCGCAGGGCACAGGAGGCAAAAAGCAGACTGCAAATGTATCTGGAGCGAGCCATCCACCATGCACGGTCACATCTGAGAGCCACACCGGTCCTGCACTTTGCGGTCACAGGACAATCAGTTATTAACCCCGCTCAATTAGTCATATTCAAGTATTTGAGATGATTTTCTTGATTGCGAAAATTGGGCAAGCAATATGCGCGTATTCTGTATGCGCAATACTGGCTTGGCCTAGTTTTTGCTACCTTTTCAAACTGTGGGAAGCTTGAAGAGACTGGAAAAGATGGTGGGCAGCAATTTTCGAGACGGTGAGGAAGAAATCCTGATCACTGTAGGTAATGTTACATTACAGCACTGTATTTGATTACATTTTGCATGCATTGCAGAAGAATGGCTTTATATGCAGAGTGTTCCAAAATTTTGTGATAGCGAAAATCTGCGCTATTGATGCGAATTTGTATTTGAAATACATACAACTTCACATTTTATCAGGTCTGACTACATATTACTGATTGGTGCACTAAGTATTGTTGTTACATCACAGCACTATGTCTGTAGCATGTATGTATGGACAGCAGAGAAATATCTCTCACATTAAGGCTACATGCACACGACCGTTGCCTGCCTCCTCGTCCGCTCCTCCTTGAAATTTTGCGTCCGTCAAAAAAAGCGGATGACGGACCGCTTTTTTGACGGATCCGATTTTTATGGCAGATCCATTGTAAAATGCCTATCCTTGTCCGCAAATGTGAAAAAATTAGGACATGCACTATTTCTTTGACGGAATGAAAACACGGATCACGGATGCGGAACAAAAACGGTTGACCATCCGCATTTTTTGACGGACCCATTGAAATGAATAGGGAAGCATCCTATCCGTGAAAAAAACGGAACGGACGCGGAAACAAACAACGGTCGTGTGCATGGGGCCTAACATGTTACATCCATTTTCCTGTCACACACTATATACCACACACACACACACAAAACAGTCTATAGATTAGAGTTTGTGTCCTGTTGGTCAGGAGAAGCATTCTTTGTCTGACCGTCAGTATTTTCTGGTTCATTTAGGATTACCCAGGGTGCACTACGGGAGGCAAAACAGCTGTACACCCCATACCGTACTGTCACTTCACTAGACAGGCACATCTCTGCTCAGCTAGCCAATATCCGATTGCTCAGACCCCACATACATGCAATCGCAATACAATTCGATCTTATAACGGTAATATTAAATCTAATATTTCCCCTTCAAACACTTTATTATCAATACTTGCTTTTAAAAATGTGGGATTATATGCTTGCATCTTTATCCTGCAGCGCATGTTGGAGGTGGGGTACAATGGGACCTGGGTCCAGGAGAAAAACAGCAGATCGTGAGGATCTAAGGAAGGAGCTTAAGAGGGAGTATAAGGCAAAGCATAGTGCGATGGCTATCATGAAACATTGGTCAGATTTCAAGAGGACCATAGCAAAGGCAGGTGCGCTCTGCGGCAATACTAAACCCTCACACTGATAAAATTGAGAGGTTAGTTCGACATATCCTACTAGGAGGACATGTCTTAAGCTCGGACACCACGGCAAGGTCTCTCAAGTAGCCCAAGGCCCTACCACTCAACCTACCTGTGCTGTATGGGCGATACCAGGGGCCGTTGGGCATTACGGGAAAGTAAGGCCTGACTCACAGACAGCTCACCAGTGACCTCCAGCATGTAACCATGCTTGCAATGGGAGGTGGGAGGTGCCTGTGAGCCCCACCTGAGACCAGCTGATATGGCCCAGAGCCTACCAGCTGCACCTGAATGTAGTCTGTAGATGAAAAGCAGGCACATTTAAATTGGAGTTTATACACCTCCAAACATATTATACCAACCATTAGAAAATGTGTAGTCTGTTGCTAGGGGCAATCAACAGCAAAAATTCATACAATGGAAGATGCCAGCAACGGACTACAAGTACCATAATAACCATCCTACATACAATAACAATAATGTGGATGTGGAGAACCATCAAAAACTTTGAAGATTTGAAGAGGAGGCACATTGGCTGGATCTGTGACAGAAAATGCCCAGGTACATTGCTTACATTACTTTTGTATATCTCGCTTACACTCTGTAATTTATATATACAGTTATGCAAATAAGTATCTCATCCCTTTATGAATGATTGGGGATGAGCGAACCGAACTGTATAGTTTGGGTTCGTACCAAATTTTGGGGTGTTCGTAACACGGACCCGAACCCGAACATTTACGTAAAAGTTTGGGTTCGGGTTCATTGTTCGGCGATTTCTATGGCGCATTTTGAAAGCCTGCAAAGCAGCCAATCAACAAGCGTCATACTACTTGCCCCAAGAGGCCATATAGTAGGCATGGCTGTGATTGGCCAAGTGCAGATTGTGACCCAGCCTCTATTTAAGCTGGAGTCACGTCGCGCCGCACGTCACTCTGCTCTGATTAGTGTAGGGATTGGATGCAGCTGCTGTTACGGCGAGATTAGGCAGGGATTAACCCAGCAAAAACACTTAATGAAGTGATCGATCTACAGCTGTGAATCATTCAACTTCTGCTAGTTAATTTCTCACTGTTTTCAGGCTGCCCAGAAAGTTTTTCTGTCACTTTATTCTGGGGTGATCGGTGGCTATTTCGTGTCTTGTGGTCCATTAATCCATCAATAGTAGATTGTTTTTTGATATATTCTACATCAGGGGCTTGGCTGTGCTTATTGTCACCCCTAAAAACTCAGGATAGAATTTTCTATATTTTATTGAGAGGTGAAATTCACTTCAAAAAATAGCAATCCCCTAAATCTGGTATTCCAGCTGTGGCTCGCCAAGTGTATTACTGTCTGGCAAAGAATATATATATTTTTTTCTGGGGTGAAATTCAATTTCCAAAATAGCCATACCCTAAATCAGTGGTTTCTGCTGTGGCAGGACAAGTTTTATAGTGTCCGTCAAGGAGAGCTTTTGTTCTGGGGTGAAATTCAATTGCCAATATAGCAATACCCTAAATCAGTGGTTTGAGCTGTGGCTGGACAAGTCTCATAGTGTCCGTAAAAGTATAGCTTTTGTTCTGGGTTGAAATTCAATTACCAAAATAGCAATACCGTAAATCTGGTGTTCCAGCTGTGACTGGACAAGTTTCATAATGTCCGTCAAAGGATATATTATTTTCTGGGGTGAAATTCAGTTACAAAAATAGAAATTCAGTAAATCTGGTGTTCTAGCTGTGGCTGGACAAGTAGATTAATAGTATCCGTCAAAGGATATATTTTGTTCTGGGTTGAAATTTATTTACCAAAATAGCAATACCGTAAATCTGGTGTTTCAGCTGTTACTGGACGAGTTTAATAGTGTCCGTCAAAGGATAAATTATTTTCTGGGGTGAAATTCAGTTGCTAAAATAGAAATTCAGTAAATCTGGTGTTCTAGCTGTGGCTGGACAAGTAGTTTAATAGTATCCATCAAAGGATATATTTTGTTCTGGGGTGAAATTCAATTGCCAAAATAGCAATACCGTAAATCTGGTGTTCCAGCTGTGACTGGACAAGTTTCATAGTGTCCGTCAAAGGATATATTATTTTCTGGGGTAAAATTAGTTTACAAAAATAGAAATACAGTAAATCTGGTGTTCTACTGTGGCTGGACAAGTAGTTTAATAGTATCCGTCAAAGGATATATTTTGTTCTGGGGTGAAATTCAATTGCCAAAATAGTAATACCCAAAATCTGGTGTTCCAGCTGTTGCAGGCCAAGTGTAAATATGTTCATAAAGGGTATATTACACTCAGCGTGCATCTCCAAGTGTATTTTTTTCCGTAAAAGGGTATATTACTCAAAGTGTTAAATTACAATTGCTGAAAGCAAAATCCTTTAGATTTGCACGCACTATTGGGTATCTCATAGTGTATTTTTGTCCAGTAAAGGGTATATTACACAAAAGGTGTAAATACAGGTGCTGATAGGGTCATCCTCAATAACTTCACACGCTACCGTGCATCCCCAAGTGTATTTCTTTTCGTTAAAGGATATATTACACAAAGTGTTAAAATACAAGTGCTGAAAGCATAATCCTATATATTTTTTCACACGCTACACTGCATCTCCAAGTGTAAATCTGTCCGAAAAAGGATACCTTTCATCCAGGGCCTAAATACAAGGCCTACAATTGATATTGCCCTAAATCTGTGGTTACTGCTATGCCTGGATTAGTGTAATATGGTACATAAATAGATAGCCAGATAGTGTTAGGTGCCTGTAAAAAAAAAAAAAGTCCTGAATTTAAATAAACTACATTGGGCCAAATAATTTTTCTTATTGTGGTGAACGGTAACAATGAGGAAAACATCTAGTAAGGGTCCATCACTGGTGTGTGGCTGGGGTCAAAGGAGGACGATGACGATACGCCTCCCACAGAGGAAAGCTTGTCCTTACCTCTGTACAGCCTGGCACACATGAGCGACTACATGCTGCAGTGCCTGCACAGCGACAGCAGAGTTGCCCACATTTTAACGTGTGCAGACTACTGGGTTGCCACCCTGTACAAAGACAATGTACCCACCTTACTTCCTGCACTGGAGCGTGATAGGAAGATGCACGAGTACAAGCGCTTGTTGGTAGCCGCGCTACTGAGAGCATTCCCAAATGTCACAGGGGAACAAGTGGAAGCCCAAGGCGAAGGCAGAGGAGGAGCGAGGGTCGGCAACGCAGCTGTGTCACGGCCAGCTCCTCTGAGGGCAGGGGTTAGCATGGCAGAGATGTGGAAAAGTTTTGTCACCATGCCACAGCTAACTGCACCACCACCTGATACAGAACATGTTAGCAGGAGGCAGCATTTCACTAACATGGTGAAACAGTACGTGTGCACACCTCTCCACTAGTGTTGATCACGAATTTTCGAATTGCGAATTTTAATCGCGAATATCAGCACTTCGAGAATTCGCGAATATTTAGAATATCGCAAAATATATTCGCAATTACGAATATTCGCTTTATGCGAATTTTTATATGCAAATTTTCGCATGCAAGAAAATAATGTCATTAGTTTCTTGTTTATGAAAATCGCATAAAAATTCGCATAAATTAGCAGTAACAGTGTGCATAAATTAGCATAAAATTTGCATAAGCTGCTATTTAAAAGGTATCTTAAATGCCAGTTTATGCAGAATTTTTATGCTAATTTATGGAATTTATGCTTATGCGAATTTTTATGCGGATTTTTCGCAAACAAGAAAATAATGTCTGGAGATTGCGAATTTGCGAATTTTCGAATATATGGCGAATATTAGCCCAAATATTCGCGAAATATCGCGATCGAATATTGCCCCTGCCGCTCATCACTACTCTCCACGTACTGACTGATGGTTCGGCCCCATTCAACTTCTGGGTCTCCAAATTGTCCACGTGCCCAGAGCTAGCCTTTTAATCCTTGGAGATGCTGGCCTGCCTGGCGGACAGCGTTTTGTCTGAACATGTTTTTAGCACGGCAGGGGGCGTCATTACAGACAAGCAGCGGCCGCCTGTCCACATCCAATGTGGACAAGCTGACGTTCCTAAAAATGAACCAGGCATGGATCCAACAGGACCTGTCCATCACTTGTGCAGATTAGACATTTATAACTACCTCCCCTTAACCATATATTCTTAGACTACAGGGCACTTCATCATTCAATCCTCTTTTTTAATTTTACCTTTTTATTGCGGAGCAACCCAAAGTTGAATGAACCTCTTCTCCCTCTGGGTGCCAGGGCCTAAATATCGTAAAGTGGCCTGTTCCAATGGTGGGTGACATGAAGCCTGATTCTCTGCTATGCGACCTCTCTCCTCTGTCTTGGTGCCGGGGCCTAAATATCTGAAAGTGGCCTGTTCCATTGGTGGGTGACATGAAGCCTGATTCTCTGCTATGAGACCTCTCTCCTCTGTCTGGGTGCTGGGGCCTAAACAAGTAAAAGTGGCCTTCTCCATTGGTGGGTGACATGAAGCCTGATTCTCTGCTATGGGACAACTCTCCAATTGATATTGTTTAATTTTAATTTGTTTTAATTTATTTTAATTCATTTCCTTATCCACATTTGTTTGCAGGAGATGTACCCATATTTTGCTGCCTTTTGCAGCCCTTTTAGCCCTTTCCTGGGCTATTTTACAGCCTTTTAGTGCCCAAAGTTCGGGCCCCCATTGACTTCAATGGGGTTCGGGTTCGGGTGAAGCTCGAGTCGAGTTCGACCCCAAACTCAAACATTTTCGGAAGTTCGGGCGAATCCTCGAACCCGAACATCCAGGTGTTCGCTCAACTCTACAAATGATTACTTAGTACCTGGTGTGACTCAGAATCAGCACGCTTACATCATACAAATCATTTCTTCCTCGCTGTGAGAGAATATATATATACATATATTCACATCGAGGTAGAGATGTATAATGTAACCGGCGAATTTCGGACATTTCACACTCACACGTAAATATATATACGTGTGTGTTGTGTAAGGTGCAGGGTGCCGTCGCGGATGGCAGGTATGTGTCACCGAGGTTCATAGCCTCGGTGAGGTAAGAGCCCGTTTTGTTGATGTCAGCAGCAGCTAGTGCTACTGACAGAGTTTAAATAGCATGGCTGCAAAGCCGATCCGGGCCGGCTCTTACCGGGAGCAGCTAAAGTGTAGGGTGGGTGGCTGCTCCTCACGCACCCAGTCCTGGTTTTGGGCTGGGTTTAAAAGCTCAGCCAGCTCAGCAGCTGGAGGCCGTGATTATCCTGGAGCTGCTAACAGGGGCTGAGGAGTTCTCTGTCCTGGAGGAAAGAGCTCAGCAAGGAGGTGTTTTGTTCCTGGCTACCTGAAGCTGGATTC